>JAUJYZ010001159.1:0-72533 GCA_033675265.1 Actinostola sp. cb2023
TGTGATATCTGAGGGCCTGATTATTTGAAGCGGGCTTACCCGTTTGACAGGGCTGGGCTCATTTGCTGAGATCGCCGGCTTGGCTATAAAACACACAAAAATTTGGTTTGTTGCGATTGCATGGAAAACTGGCCCGTTTTGCCAAAATCGGGGGCAAGTTGCTGCTGGGTTCTCGGCAGAATGGGGCTGAAAACTATCCATATACACGGTATTTTTCGAATCAACCGGGCTGGCACGGTTTAGTGAGCAGGTCGTCAGCCAAGAAAGCCAGCTGCTTTTCCTAGCACGCATGAGCTAACTTGACCATTGTTTTCCGCCTTATGAAAATGACTACATAACCGTCGCTGTCATTCGCTTCGTTCGCCTTGCAAGTTTGTGAATCTTTGTTGATCTCCATGGACCAATCAAGATACGATCAGTCATTGTTGATTTTCATCAGCCGATGAAATTCGCTAAAATTTCAGGGTTTCCCCAGAGCCAACGACAAACCAAATGCGAGTGGGCTCTGGGTACGCGAATGTCGGGAACCCTGAAATTTTAGCGAATTTCATTGGCTGTTGAAATCAACAATGAATGATCTTATTTGATTGGTCCATGAGTATAACAAAGATTCAACTTGCAAAGCGAACGAAGCGGAATACAGCGACGGTTGTAGTAATTTCATACAATATTATTTTCAAACATAATCAATGGAGATGAGTGATCTCATTAACTGTGGAGAACATAAATTCGTTAAAGGGAGATCTGAACAATACATAAATTACAGACACAATCGATTCGTACTTCGCTTTGAAACATTTCAAAGGAATATTTTTATAATTCAGAGAGAAATAATAACAAAGCGGAAGACAGGAAGGCTCACACTCATATTGCGTTATATCCCGCCCAAAACTCAACATTAGGTTTCGACATTCAAGTTTTCAAATTCGACATTCAAGTTTCAAATTTCGACATTCAAGTTTTGAATTCAACATTCAAAGTTTTGAATTTCAAACATTCAAACATTCAAGTTTTTGAATTCGACATTCAAGTTTTGAATTCGACATTCAAGTTTTGATCCGACATTCAAGTTTTGAATTCGCAAGTTTGTGATTCGACATTCAAGTTTTGAATTTCGACATTCAGTTTTGAATTCGACTGATTCAAGTTTTGAATTCGACATTCAAGTTTTGAATTCGACCTTCAAGTTTTGAATTCGACTGATTCAGGTTTTTGAATTCGACATTCGACATTCAAGTTTCAAGTTTGACATTCAGTTTTGAATTCAACATTCAAGTTTTTGCATTGAACTTCACGCATGAATGAATTTGACCTTGAGTAAAAAACAAATCCGCTGTACAAATATTATGCAGGCTCATGATCGATCCATGTCAGGAGCCCATTAGTTGGAGCGTCCATCTAATATAGGTATGTGGGTCACAGCGTATTAGGATGATAAATCTATTTTTAGATCAGCAGTTCGGCGCGGGGGAAAAAACACCTCGACCAATCAGAGCAGGGATAATTTAACCAATCACAACTCTTCTAAATCAGTCGCACAAGACAGGCAGACAAGACAGAGAAGCGAGCTTTTCATTCAAGCCTTTCCCGTGGTTCAAATTTGAGCGAAGAGAGCGATTATACAAGTAAAGAACACAGTAGTCCACCTCAAAGTAAGCCTGATGAATCGGTAAAACGAGTAGCTTTCTGCATGGTTTCAAGGAAGGGGAATACACAACTGTCACAAGCGACTCCAGCGCCGAAGACGACAAATCTCTCAGCTCGGCTTTTCGACAGAATCTGAGGCGTAAAACGTTCACGAAAACATATAAAAATATGACCTACACAGAGCAGTTGAATACACACGGCGAAAATAGTTATGCAGACAAATGTACAAGAATGACAGAGGAAATCGAGACTCGTACGTCTCTTTTGAGTTTGTCCTTTTGGATGCAAGCAGGCAGGTAAGAATTCAGGTAATTTCAAGCTCGTAACACTGTACTAGGTTTTGCTAAAATATGTTTTGCTATGAGAAAAAAAACATTTGCACGTTTTTCAGATCGGAAAGGCTTCTTCATGATGTGAGTTCATGCAGTTCTTGTGGTCCTTTGTGGGCCAAATTTGAATCCAGTTTGGTTATATTTTATTTGTAAACCCACCGTAAAATAAAGTTTGTACCCAATCCTTGAAGGCGAAGCAGTCAGCAGTCAGACCTAAAATTATAATTTTCCATACCCTATTCCAGACTAAAGCTTGAAAATGTACAACCCTATCCCAGACTAGACTGATAGCGACTGATAGTGGCGCTATTGCGGAAACCATACCCTATACCAGACCAAAACGTACCCCATCCCAGCCTAAAAAGGCAAAAAAATGATACCCAACCCAGACCTGGGATCTCAAAAAACCATACCCTATAATCATCCCGCGGCACATCCCCTTTATAGCGTATATAGAGGAGTACCCCTACCCCCCCCCCCCCCCCCCGGGGGTACAACCAACCTTGTTGAAGGAACTATGAAACCTAGTGAAGACTCAGTGACTCATAGATACTGTTTCAAACGCATGCTGTTGCAATAGATGCATGTGCAAAACTCTTAGTTGAAGTTTGTTTATTACTTTTGTCAAAAGGAGGAAGATGTGACAATATATTATAGTTTATCGCCCCAGGCCTCGCGTGACGCCGAGTGTGTGTCATTTTGTAGCGTTGTTTTTTATGCCTTTAATAAAGCAAAGTTCTCCTGAGTCTGGCAAGTTTTCTGGGTCATGCATAAATCTTTAATCTTTAATCGTTATTACTGCCATTTTAGCTGTGGCTAATCCCGGCACTGAGGAGGGGCAGCGGCCCAGTAAAACAATGGTACAAACATATTCAAAATAGTATGTCGAAATAGTATGTCGAATGATGTCATAACACCCACAGCAATTTTTAAAAAACGTTGATACTGAATATAGAGTATTCCAAGACCGAAATGCATTATGGGACTTGTGTTTTATTGTCTAAAGTAATATAAATATTTTGTTTTGTTTTTTGTGTGTGTATTCCATCAGAAACAATATACTAGTTCCATATGGCGAACAAATCGCTGTATATTTACTTTTTATTTCAAAATAGCGAGGCCCGCACTAGGAATGCACTATTCAGGCAGTATTCAGTTTTCAACATTTTTTGAAATTGCTGTATATAAGCTTCTTGAAATGGACAGTTCGCCATTTTAATATCGAGATGCACATGGATCGATTCATGAGCCTGCATAGTATTTGTACAGCAGATTTTTTTACTCAAGGTCAAATCATTCATGCGTGAAGTTCAATGTAAAACTTGAATGTTGAATTCAAAACTTGAATGTCAAATTTGAAACTTGAATGTCAAACTTGAAACTTGAATGTCGAATGCATGCATGTCGAAATCAAAACTTGAATGTCGAATGTTGAATTCAAAACTTGAATGTCGAATTCAAAACTTGAATGTTGAATTCAAAACTTGAATGTCGAATTCAAAACTTGAATGTCGAATTCAAAACTTGAATGTCGAATTCAAAACTTGAATGTCGAATTTGAAACTTGAATGTCGAAACCTAATGTTGAATTTTGGCGGGGATATAACGCCATACACTCACGGCTACACGAAGATAAATGTACAAACTTGTGTGGTACTTGTTACATTGTTTGAATATTCAAACCAACGTAAACACTACGTACCTTATTCGTAATTAATTTCGCGAGGCTTTTAAAAGTTCGCGATTTTCGTGATTTAAAAAAAAAACACGACATTAAAGCCTCGCGAAAAAAAAGGCTCGCAGACTTTAAACACGCGAAATATAATACCCAGAGAAAAAAACACATATCGAAACCATTTAATCAACATGAACAATAAGCGTTATTTAATACGAAATTGTTTTTAAAACGACTTATTCAACAACATAATACTACCATTTGCAACTGAGCAACCGTATAGCGTAACCTTTTTTGTCTGTTTTAGCTGCTAGTTTATAACGTCTAGTTAGTCTAGTTGTCTGTCATCTTGTTCCTGTTTGTATAGAAAATAAATTTATTTTATTTTTTAGAAAAAATAAATGTTGTTGACACCGCTTTCGCGAAATTTAATGCTCTTTTTTCATTTTCTCTTATCGAAATCGCGAAAATAAAGCCTCGCGAAATGCTGTCTTAACAAAATCGCGAAATTAAGTACGCGCGAAATTAAGTACGAATAAAGTAGCTAGTAGACTCTTCCACGGTACCCGCTCGCAGCGGTCTTTAGTATGAGCATGCGCTCTAACGACTTGGTCGTCAAAATTTGACGACCGAGCAACAGGGTTTCCCAGAGCCCACGACCAAGCAAATGACGAGTGGGCTCTGGGTACGAGAATGTTAGTCACCCTAGATAAATAACGACTTCACTCATCTAATGGTTTCACAAATCATGAGCATGTTTGAAGTTGCTCCTAAACACGATCAGTTTTTGAGTTACAAACAATTTAAGCCCAAGTTCTTTATATCGGGTCATTACTATTTCAAATTAAACACGAAGTTCCAGTATAAACGAGCCCGCCCACTACATGAATATTTACATGGATATCCGATTAATGAAGATCTTTGCTAAAACAATTGTATTGTTAGTAAAGTAGTTCGTACAGCCGCATCTACACGAACAAGTTTTCCTTGACAAGTTTTCCTTGACAAGGAAAAATTGACAATTTTTTGTCATGTACACGAGCAAGTTTTTCCTTGTTAAGGAAACTTTGTCAAGGAAAATTTGCTCGTGTAGATGCGGCTTATGGTTTCGTCAAGCATAAACAGACTCGGAGAAAACTACCGAGCCCAGACGGGAATTGAATCCGTGACCTCCTGGATACTAGTCAAGCGCTCTAACCACTGAGACACTGGGAACTCGTGATTAAGCAGGTCTTCGTTCGTATTAATATCCAGGTCACTTAGGACGTACACTGTACGATCAGCTAAGCGAAAGCAATCTTGTCAGATCTAAGTTGTTTGTAAGTTATAAAGTAATATGTCGCTTGGTAATAGTTAGTAAAGTAGTTCGTAAGGTAATTGTATTGTTGTACCCCTGGGCAGCTTCCTTTTATGCCTCTTATAGCGGAACTTCGTGTTTAATATTTAAACAAAAACCCTTACTGTTACAAAGAGTATGCAATTGTAAGTCTCTTTTTGATATACATGTACATTGTAGTGTTCTTATGCTTCATTTCAGGGTTCAATAGAAGAAAACATCATGTTTGGTCAACCAATAATATACAAGGAGCGCTGTAGTATTGCAACACAGACAGATGATTATGGCTGTAGTAATGGCTGTACTTCTATGCACATCGATACAGGTTTAACTGACAACAACATGGATGATGCAAGTCAACCACATCCAACAGTTTTTAGGTGATAGTGGTCATAATTCAGTTAATGCAGTTGATGGGAATTCGTTGAAAAATGCTTCTGCTGTCCACGTGGATGAACCTTCATCAATGTTGAGTATGTTAGAGGAATTAGATTTATCCTCTGAAAAGGAATCAGTTGAAAACAGCACTCAAGCAACAGATTCACCCACCGATGATGTTAATTCACATTCTCAAGAGAGTGCGGAAAGTCACCTTCATGGAAATGGCAAACATACTGGAGAGAAGCCATTTGGATGTTCTTACTGTGATAAAAAGTTTGGTTACAAAAGCCATCTCACAATTCATCTCAGAATTCATACTGGAGAGAAGCCATTTGAATGTTCTTATTGTAATAAGCATTTTTTCACATAAAAGCGATCGTACTACTCATCTCAGAATTCATACCGGAGAGAAGCCATTCCAATGTTCTTATTGTGATACAAAGTTTCGGCTCAAAAACCATCTCACAACTCACCTCAGAATTCACACTGGAGAGAAGCCATTTGAATGTTCTTACTGTGATAAAAAGTTTGGCCGGAAAACCTGTCTCATAATTCATCTCAGAATTCATACTGGAGAGAAGCCATTTGAATGTTCTTACTGTGATAAAAAGTTTGGACGGAAAACCTGTCTCACAATTCATCTCAGAATTCATACTGGAGAGAAGCCATTTGAATGTTCTTACTGTGATAAAAAGTTTGGCCGCAAAAACCAGCTCACTGCTCATCTCAGAATTCATACTGGAGAGAGGCCATACACATGTATTTCCTGTGGCAAGACATATCGGCATAGAAGATCCCTTACAACGCATCAACAATGTTCCTACTGTGATAAAAAGTTTGGATACACATGCGATCTCAGAAGATATTGCAGCACACAACATCCATCACAAGGCATAGTTGCTGCGAGCCATTAGGCGAGTACTGCGAGTAGCCAGGGACACTAATATTGGGATCCCTGTGTTTTATGTTGGGTTGCTATTTAGTCAGATCACGGACGAAATGATAATATTAAATCATGAGTGTTTGAATGTGTGTCGTTTGATTTAACTACAGATTTAATAGATTAAAAAAAATGAGTACGACAAGAGTGCAGAATTCCTGTACTGTGACGTCATTTTAGACCCGATTCTGGTCAAAGAAGCTGATTGGTCAGCTTGCTGGTAATCGCATTATTTGCATAAATTAAACTCACACCGAAACCAGAACGACCAGCTGAACAAAAATATTACAATGTCCAGCCGCGGGAGATTGTATCGGACTTCTCATATGCACAGATGAATAAAATCATGTTCTACAATAAAAAAATTTGCCGAATGAACAAACTCAGGCCGTTTGGAAGTAGTGTTCACAACATGAGCGGCTGTGTTGTATCACATTTACAACACGAGATGTCATGATCTCAGAGGTCAGAGTACAGGTATTCTGCACAAACAATTAGAAACGTATTGAATTAATTATCGTTCTACTGACAACCAATGCGCAATAACAATCTAATTGTAGACAATAACAATTGCAAACATATTGAATTAATTATCGTTCTACTGACAACCAATGCGCAATAACAATCTAATTGATGACAATAACAATTGCAAACGTATTGAATTAATTAACGTTCTACTGACAACCAATGCGCGAGAACAATCTAATTGATGACAATAACAATTGCAAACGTATTGAATTAATTATCGTTCTACTGACAGATGGTCCCATAACTTACTATTCGTTTTACTGGACACAGATGGTCCCATAACTTACTATTCGTTTTTACTGGACATAGATGGTCCCATAACTTACTATTCGTTTTTATTGGACACAGATGGTCCCATAACATAATATTCGTTGTTTATTGGACACAGATGTTCCCATAACTTATTATTCGTTTTTGCTGGACACAGATGGTCCCAGAACTTACTATTCGTTTTTACTGGACACAGATGGTCCCATAACTTACTATTCGTTTTTTACTGGACACAGATGGTCCCATAACTTACTATTCGTTTTTTACTGGACACAGATGGTCCCATAACTTACTATTCGTTTTTACTGGACACTGATGGTCCCATAACTTACTATTCGTTTTTACTGATCACAGATGGTCCCATAACTTACTATTCGTTTTTACTGGACACAGATGGTCCCATAACTTACTATTCGTTTTTACTGGACACTGATGGTCCCATAACTTACTATTCGTTTTTACTGGACACAGATGGTCCCATAACTTACTATTCGTTTTTACTAGACACAGATGGTCCCATAACTTACTATTCGTTTTTACTAGACACAGATGGTCCCATAACTTACTATTCGTTTTTTACCAGACACAGATGGTCCCATAACTTACTATTCGTTGTTACTGGACACATGGTCCCATAACTTTTAATTACTATTCGTTTTTACTGGACACAGATGGTCCCATAACTTACTATTCGTTTTTACTGGACACAGATGGTCCCATAACTTACTATTCGTTTTTACTAGACACAGCTGGTCCCATAACTTACTATTCGTTTTTACTGGACACAGATGGTCCCATAACTTACTATTCGTTTTTTACTGGACACAGATGGTCCCATAACTTACTATTCGTTTTTACTGGACACAGATGGTCCCATAACTTACTATTCGTTTTTACTGGACACAGATGGTCCCATAACTTACTATTCGTTTTTACTGGACACAGATGGTCACAAAAATTACTATACGTTTTTACTGGACACAGCTGGTCACATAACTTACTATTCGATTTTACTGGACACAGATGGTCCCATAACTTACTATTCGTTTTTACTGGACACAGATGGTCCCATAACTTACTATTCGTTTTTACTGGACACAGATGGTCCCATAACTTACTATTCGTTTTTACTGGACACAGATGGTCCCATAACTTACTATTCGTTTTTACTGGACACAGATGGTCACAAAAATTACTATACGTTTTTTACTGGACACAGATGGTCCCATAACTTACTATTCGTTTTTACTGGGTACAGATGTTCCAATAACTTACTATTCGTTATTACTGGGTACAGATGGTCCCATAACTTACTATTCGTTTTTACTGGGTACAGATGGTCCAATAACTTACCATTTGTTTGGCTCTGGGCTATGTGTCTCTCAGAGCCATTATTAACCAATAAACAAGACTGTAGTTTTGTCAATGCAAGTTTATTTTATTAATCATATTAAAAGCCCAGGACAAAATAACCCCACTGAATTAACCCTAACTCTCACCCAAACACTAACCTAGCTACTGAGGAACATTATTAGTCCGAGATCAACTGATCATAATCTTAAAGCTTTTGTTTTTCTCTTTGGATGTGACCAAGGAACTGGATTGTTCTCTTACTCTAAAAAAAAAAAAGAAACATAGTATAAGAGTAAGCGTCATTGTTGTGTATGGCACTATACACAACAATAATTACGTGACACATGGGGGGGGGGGTCTACTCCCGGAAAATTAGGATAGGGGTGTGCCCCCGGGATAGATAGGTAGATAGATACATTTTATTTTCAAACTGCGATTCTATCAGTACAAACATTCTGGTTTACATATGACTGTGCTTGTATGGATGTCGAAACCCTGAACCTATTTAATTTAAGGATGAAGAATTGGAAAATTCCTACCCTTTCCAAGGATTTGTCACTGAAATATAGACCCAATTTAAGGAAAAAGTTAATACTGAGTATTCCTTTGGAAATCGCTAATATCAGAAGTACATACGCTGGCTGTGGTCTATCGCAAATCCTGCAATCTGATTGATTCTCTACTAGTGGTTTAATTATCAGCTCATGCATAGACCCGGGCCGAGTAGAGGGTAAAAAAACAAAATGGCCGCTTCTTCGTCGCATTTTGCTAATGTTTTGGAGAGGCATCGCACAGAATGGAGGGACACATACGGGACTTTGCCTATTGTTTGGCGCGGGATTCAAATGATGTTCATTAGAGTGTGACTCGCTATTAAATACTACAATTTACAAAGGAATTTGACGAAAATGGCTGAAGTGGGTACTCAAAGCCAGACTTTTTCTTGATTTGTGTATCAGTTTCTAAAGTTATTAAGGGTGGAAATGAAAGATGTTAAACCAACTGCTGATATGAATAAAAATTACAACACTTATTTTGTTATAGTATCCTTTTTTATGACAAAATAAGGATATTTTTGGTCATTTTACTATGGAAACTGTACAGGCAGCCTCGAAACAGCGATATTTTCTGTTCATCACGATAACTATTCAAAGTTATTAAGGGTGGAAAATAAAGATAAATAAATAAGGATCATCTTCCACCATCAAGTTGAATCATCCGCGGAAGCTTTATAGTATCATTTTCGAGTTATAATAATCTTGGTCTTCACGAGACTCTTGTTGTCATAGCGACCGACGTGAGTTCAACTCATTCTCGCTTAGCTTCGCTTTATCAGATAACTAATACGCAAAACCTATCATTTGAAAGCTTATATAAAGTGTAAGTTCAGTTGTTAAGTAAGTTTTTGACGAGTTTATAGTGTATGCGATGAAAAACTACGAAGTAATCAATATTCGGCTCAGTTCTGTCTTCAAGTCGTTTGCAGCCGTGTTGTCATTTGAATGACTCTTAGCGGCCGACGTGAGTTCAACTCATTCTCGCTCTGTCAGATAACTAATACGCAAAACCTCTCAAAAACCAGCAAAAAGCATATTATAAAGGCATGACGTTCGTGTAAATGTTGATTTCTAGAAGAGCCGTTGATCCATTGATAGTATTTCACTGGGTAGACAGGGTTTCTATCGCGTCATTTCATGCATATTAATGACGCCTTTAGAAATCGTTCGACTGTAAGTACATGTCCCAAAAGACAATAGGATTCTGTGCGATGTTTGTCGGCGAATTATTGTCTGTTGCTTGTTTCTGTCGTGTTCTACTGACCTACTGAATGGTTTATGCTAAAACAATTAGACTACTCGTTTTCCATTAGGATAGTCAACTCGACGCTACGCACCTCATTAATTGACTATTGCCTCATAGAAACTTCGAACTCGTTAAATGTCATGTTTGGATAAAAGAAAAAGACCACACACTCGCCCCGATGCAAGCCGATCAAAACATTTGCGGGACGAAAGATTCAAGTATGCATTTCCTAAGATATAATATTAAAGGTATGGTAGTAATATAAAATTATATAAATAACAAAATATTAACCTTAACATATTTTAGTTACCTGAAGGACATTCGTACAATTCAATCCTTATGGCAGGCCACCACTGCCAACTCATCATCAACACTCTGATGTACCTTGCTTCTATGGATGGGTCGAAGATGTTCTTGACAACGGTGTTGCTATCCGTGTTGCCTGTGAATATCTTCCCATTGTCATACAAGGTTAAGGAATTCGGGTCGTTACCGCTTGAGATCTGGAAAGTCTTAATCCACTGGCCTTTGTCTGGATGACCTTGGGTGGCGATAGCAGTGACCTTCTTAACAGACCCAAGGTCAATTTGAACCCAATGAGGAGCATAGTATGACCCAGCTGATGCCCATGCTCCGCCATTTTCTTCTGGAACTGATTTCATATGAAGCCTGGCATTCCACGGGTAGTAAAAAGTGCCATAGTAGGACGAAGCGGTTATCTGGGAATTATTAATTTCTCCGCTTTCCATCCCCAGAGCTTTGTATTCTATATTTTTAAGAACAAATGAATTAATTGAGTAATTCAATCCACCAATCCACCAATCCACCAATCCACCAATCCACCAATCCACCAATCCACCAATCCACCAATCCACCAATCCACCAATCCACCAATCCACCAATCCACCAATCCACCAATCCACCAATCCACCAATCCACCAATCCACCACCAATCCACCAATCCACCAATCCACCATCCACCGATTCACCGATTCACCGATCCACCGATCCACCGATCCACCGATCCACCGATCCACCGATCCACCAATCCAATCCACCAATCCACCAATCCACCAATCCACCAATCCACCAATCTGCCAATCCACCAATCCACCAATCCACCAATCCACCAATCCACCAATCCACCAATCCACTAATCTACCCATTAATCCACCAATCCACCAATCCACCAATCCACCAATCCACCAATCCACCAATCCACCAATCCACCAATCCGCCAATCCACCAATCCACCAATCCACCAATCCACCAATCCACTAATCTACCCATCTACCCATAATCCACCAATCCACCAATCCACCAATCCACCAATCCACCAATCCACCAATCCACCAATCAAGTTTTTCATGTTGTTGTGCTTAAGGCATGCCCGCCGCTATGCGGCGTGTCCCCCATGGGACCAATATTAGTCTTATATACCACTCCTTCAAGTGTATTCGCCACTTGACGCTTCCAGTGCATTTCAGTCAGTAGTTCTGTTGTTACGTTTCTGCTAGTCCCTTAGTTTGCTTGCTTGCTTGATGGGAGACAGCGTGACGAAGGCTGATCTGGATGATTTTCGCTCGTTCTTACTCGAGCAATTAGACGACCACAAATCTCAATTAGCTGGTCAGTTCGTGGTTACAACTCGTACTGCCGAAAGTGCTTTGTGTATCTCTAAACAACTCAAAGCAGATTCAGATATAAAGTTTACTCATCCTGGCAACGAAAGAAACTTCAAGTTCAACGTCTCAGTCAAAGGCATCTTGGAGAAGGCTATTGCTGCTCTTAATTCCGAATTAAGATAACAATACCATCAAGGAGTTGTTAAACGAGGCCTCTTCTCTGATCGACGAACGTAATCGCAAGATTAGAATCTCAGACTCCTCTGAGGCCGGTTGGCTTACCGTTAAGCACTACGAGGCTTCTGTCGTGGCCCTTGATCCTGACGACGACAAGAAGATTCGTCAGGCTGAAAAGGAAGCATTGAGACAGAAATCCAAAGCCTCCAAGTCCAAGAGGAGCAATGGATTTCCTTTCAGCCATGAAGCGCGAGGTCGCGGATACCCTTCGTCGTCGTACGGTCGCTCGTCCGCAACATATGACCGCCGCTACGGTTTCTCGCCATTCCACCCATACCAAGGTTCCTCCAGTGGTCAGCTCCGCGGTTCTTGCCGCTTCTGTGGTGCCCACGGCCATTGGTGGAGAGAGTGTCCCGTCAGGCTTGCGAGAAGTAACCCCAATTTCCATGTTGGAACCTCAGCAGCTCCCTCAGCCACCAACACCCTTGCAGCTACCAGAGGTTAATTCACCCTTTGTCCACGCTATGGCCGCGGAAGTTTCAAGGAACTTGACCCCGGCTGATTTTTCAGTTTCTGCACCTGCCGTGGTTTTCAAAACCCCTCTGGAGGAGTTGGACTGTTTGCTTGAAGATAAGTGTACTTCTGACATTGCTAGTACATATTTAGTTAGCTTTTACCTCGATAATTTACACGATTATGAATTAGGTAAATCTTTACCTATTGTTAAAGGCCGATTGAAAGCTCACATTGATTTTTGGGTTAGTATCTCTGCTCCCCAGTGGGTCTTGAGTACCATTAGATCTGGTTATGTTATTCCGTTTTCCGTTTTGCCCACCGGCATTTTACTGCCTAATAATAAGTCGGCTAGGGACAATAGTTCCTTTGTTTCCCAGGCCATTTCAGATTTACTCCATTTAGGCTTAATTGTTGAAGTTTTTGTTCCTCCTACGGTAATCAACCCTTTATCTGTGTCGTTTAATTCTCAAGGATCACCTAGGCTTATTTTAGATTTACGTCATGTCAATAAGTGCGTTCCTAAACCTAAGTTTCGTATGGAAGATTGGAAAACTTTCCTTAATTATGCTGTGCCCGATGGTTTCATGTTTAAGTTTGACATGAAATCCGGATACCATCATGTTGATATCTGCAATACTCATCAACAATATTTAGGTTTTCAATGGCCTCTCCATTCCAATTTGAATAGGTATTTTTGCTTCACGGTCCTCCCTTTCGGTCTTTCTTCGGCGCCGTATTTATTTACTAAGCTTTTCAGACCTTTGGTCAGTCATTGGCGTTCGCAAGGGTTTCATCTTGTACTATATTTAGACGACGGCATATCTTGTGAAAGCGATTTTCAGATAGCTCGCTCGGTCTCTTCAGCGGTCCGCAATGATCTTATCAATGCAGGCGTTGTTCCGAATTTACAAAAGTCTTCCTGGGATCCTGTACAGACCATCGAGTGGCTTGGTCTCTCATGGAATCTTGCCGAATGTTCGATTTCCATTCCCCAGTCTAGGCTCGATAATCTTCTGGCCGCACTTGACAAATTCAAATCCAATTTACCGTTCGTCTCACCCCGGTGTATCGCTTCGATTGTCGGTAAAATCATATCGCTTTCTCCCGTTGTTGGCAATGTTGCTTTGTTGGTGTCTAGATTCCTTCAGTCTGTTGTTATTTTTAGAGATCATTGGGATACCGTTTTAGATCTTAACAATTTCTGTTATTTTCAACAGTGCTTAACTGAGACCGATTTTTGGAGCAATAATGTGACTAGTCTCAATAATAGGTTTCTTTTTCGCTATAATACTCCTGTGGTTATTATTCACTCCGATGCCAGTGCTCACGCATGTGGTGGACACGCGTTATTTGTAGATCAGACTGAGTTTGAATTATATTTTATAGCTTTTTCTACCACGGAGGTACAGATGGATAGTAACGGTCGCGAGTTGCTAGGAATTCTATACGGTCTTAAATCATTCAGTTCTGATATAAAGGGAAAGGTAGTGAAGTTCTTCACCGATAATCGTAATGTCGCCATCATTTGTCGTAAAGGTAGCACCTCCCTCCGTTTACATCGTTTAGCTCTGGACGTTTTTCGGTTTTGTTTGACCCAGAATGTAACTCTTGAAGTAGAATGGATCCCTAGAAGTCTTAACGAGTACGCAGATTCTCTTAGTCGTGTTATTGATTACGATGATTGCAGTGTTTCGGTTGAATTTTACAACCCGGCACATTAATGCATCGTTTGGACCGTTCACTCTTGATTGTTTTGCTTCGCATGTAACTGCTAAGTGTACTAGATTTTATTCTAAGTTTTGGTGTCCTGGTACACAAGGTGTCGATGGTTTCAGTTTTAATTGGTCCAATGACAACAATTGGCTAGTTCCTCCATTGTACTTAGTGTCACGAACAGTTTTACACTTAGAGCAGTGTCGTGCTCGCGGTACCCTGATCGTTCCTTTGTGGAAGTCAGCTGTTTTCTGGCCCTTCTTGTTTCCCAGTAATGGACCCAGATTCTCGGTCATGCGTGTTTTGGAGTTTTGTGATCCGGCCCACATTTTTGGTCCTTCACCTCATGGTGTAAATACTATTTTCTCTGATGGTCTTTTCAAATCTCCAGTTTTGGTGATTATTTTAGATGCTTCATATAATAGTTAGATGCATTGTTAATGGCTTCATAGCCAGGGTGCCATATACCCCATTATGTTTTATAGCCTCTTATTTGGGTTAACATTTGGTATTGGTCAGGACTTCATAGTCAGAGCTTCATAGCCAAGGTTTCATAACCGTTCATGTCTCATAGCCTCCGATTTGGCTATTATTTAACTACATTGATAAAGGTTCTCATAGCCAGAGCTTTATAGCCATGGGTTTCCCATAACTCTCAATGCTTTGTAGTTTTCTGATGTTTCGTATCAGTGTAGATGTTAATTTGGTTCTTATTTGTATTTGTTTCCTCTACAAGGCGTTTTTCGCAGGTTTCCAGTCCCGTCCTCAAGTCCCTGGCGCCTGGCGTGGCTACCGCTCTTGTAAGCTCCATTGCACCCTCTACCGCTAAATCCTATTTCTCTCTCTTCAAGAAATGGAAGCTGTGGTGTACCCAGTTCAGCGAGGTTAATTATTTTCCCGCCGATGACACTTACATTGCTCTTTATTTGGTTAATTTACTTCAATCTGGTTTTTGTTTTAGCACGATCCAGTCAGCTTACTATGCTATTGCCTTTTTTCATAGATCTTGCGGTTTGTCTAAACCCTGTGATAGTAGCTTCCTTAAAGCAGTACTCTTAGGCTGTAAACGTCTGGATGCGCGTAAATCGCATGTTTCCCGACAAAGATTGCCCATTTTACCTGAGCATCTTGATCGTTTAGTTTCGCGCTTCGCAGGTTCGTCGGCTTCCCTTTCTGATATTCGTGATGTTACTTTGTGTTTAGTAGGTTTCGCGGGGTTTTTGAGATTCAATGAGATTTGTAATATTAAGTGGTGCCACATTAGTTTCGAGGATGCCTATTTTTCCATTTTCCTACCCAGAAGTAAGACGGATCAGTTTCATGACGGTTCCACGGTTGTTATCGCCAAGACTGGCAATTCGACTTGCCCTTACAACATGCTTCGTCGATATGCGTCGTCAGCGCGCGCAGACATGTCATCTAGTAGTTTTGTTTTTGCCAGTCTCGTTTTTCACAGTACCACCCATTCATATTCCCTGCGTGCAGGTTCGCAGCTATCATATTCTAGAGCTAGGGAGGTATTATTGCGTAAGTTTAACGCTCTTGGTATTGATACCTCTCGTATTGGTTTACATTCTTTGAGAATAGGGGGTGCCACAGCAGCAGCCAACAGTGACGTTCCCGATAGAATAATCAAGAAACATGGCCGATGGAAGTCAGATAGAAGCAAAGATCTATATTGTCGCGATAATCTCCAACATCAATTGTTGTTGTCACTTAGTCTCGGCATCTAAGTTTGTTCGTTTTCTTTAACCGCGCTTGCTTTTTTCCTTGACATTTGCTGGATGGCTACCCTCCAACTTGTATTGTCGTTATCACTTAAATATGAAACGTTTTCTATTCGGCTGAGCGAAGCGAAAGAGAATAGAAATGTTTTTCATGTTGTTGTGCTTAAGGCATGCCCGCCGCTATGCGGCGTGTCCCCCATGGGACCAATATTAGTCTTATATACCACTCCTTCAAGTGTATTCGCCACTTGACGCTTCCAGTGCATTTCAGTCAGTAGTTCTGTTGTTACGTTTCTGCTAGTCCCTTAGTTTGCTTTTCCCGCAATTACACTCATTTAGCTCTAGTTGTACCGTGTCAGTTACACATTTAAACAGCCCTCGTTTATTCGTATACTCGTTAACTTGTAACTAGTTATCGGTCTATCAACTCTCTACATTGTACACTATTACCTTATACTTTGAACACTAATAAACACTGATTTGCTGGATGGCTACAATGAGGAGCATAGTATGACCCAGCTGATGCCCATGCTCCGCCATTTTCTTCTGGAACTGATTTCATATGAAGCCTGGCATTCCACGGGTAGTAAAAAGTGCCATAGTAGGACGAAGCGGTTATCTGGGAATTATTAATTTCTCCGCTTTCCATCCCCAGAGCTTTGTATTCTATATTTTTAAGAACAAATGAATTAATTGAGTAATTCAATCCACCAATCCACCAATCCACCAATCCACCAATCCACCAATCCACCAATCCACCAATCCACCAATCCACCAATCCACCAATCCACCAATCCACCAATCCACCAATCCACCAATCCACCAATCCACCAATCCACCAATCCACCAATCCACCAATTCACCAATCCACCAATCCACCAATCCACCAATCCACCAATCTACCAATCCACCAATCCACCAATCCACCAATCCACCAATCCACCAATCTACCAATCCACCAATCCACCAATCCACCAATCCACCAATCTACCAATCCACTAGTCTCCTTCGCAGCCGTTTTTAGTTCCGTCACACAATGCTTTCGACTCACAAACGGCTGCTGACTCCAGTGCTACATTCCATTCCCATTGTCATATGTAAACATTGCAAACCAATCGCTGATCGTCTCGGGAAACCGTTATGATAACCAGAATAATTATAAACAGATAAACTTGTGAAATAAATTTGCTTTACGAACGGTTTCTTTGGCCTTAAACTGATCAAAAGTTCATCAATAAGATCAAGAAAGGATTTATAGCCATTAGTACCAGTGAAGAAGCGATGTTATAAACGAATTCTGTAGCAAAGCAGTATACAAGGTCAAGGTCAGACTTCTGGAAAATACGAGCGCGAATCTGATTGGCTGAGTCAGGGAATGGAATGTACTGCTGGAGTCAGCAGCCGGTAGTGTGACGAAGGCATTGCGTGACGACACTAATAACGGGTGCGTATAGGAGTCTACCAATCCACTGGCCAATCCACCAAAAGTTTCTACTTCCGGTTATCTCTAGTCAATTCCGTTAAGTGCCTATCACCCATGTGAGATTGTTTTAAAAATATATTCAATATATATCAGCTGCATAGTTGGTGGGTTCAGTATTTTGTGATTTGAACCTTGCGTTTATGAGTTATATAATAGAGGTTTGAAATCTCAATATGCAAATTTGGTGACGTCTACTAAGGAATTTGCCATAACTTATTTAGACTTTTTCATTTTTGTATAATAAATGAAGTCTTAATTCAGCGGTAATCCATGTCTTTTTACAATTAAAACTCAAGTTTCTGCTCTATAAAAATTAAAACAATTGGAAATTAATTTAGAAATTGTTTGTACACAACATTCTCTTTGTTTTTATTTAAGGATAAATTTAGGCTACAGCTCTCCTTTAATACTGGAAGGGTTCATTTCATAGCGAACAATTGTTTCCAACTTTTCTTTGGTACGATTTACACTTAGGTATAATTAGAATAACAATGCCTCTATTTAGCTGTCACAACTGTAAATCGTGTAATCTGATGAAAGAAAATGCCTTCAATGAAAATTTACATGGAATATCACTGAGGTGATCAGACGGTTTAATTTAAAATTAGAGTAACATGTGGTCTTTAAGCTGCTGCTTTCCGTTTAAAGAATGGTTTAATCCTGATGAACTTGGAACTTCAGAAGTGAGGTACAGTCAATTTTCGTAAAAATCACAATAATAAAAAAACGGCTGAAGAAATAAAAAGGTTTTAATAATAATAATAATAATGTTTGTCACTTATATAGCGCATTTTAACATTTGGAATATGATCAAATGCGCTTTACAACCTGATGGAGGACTTTATCGGGATGCACATAAAGGTCCCTACTGCATCCGAGCAGCTAACAATCATGAGGAGTTAGTATGTTAGTGTGTTTTTAATGAACATGATTATATGTTTATTCAGCTTTTAAAAAATGCATAGTTTTTAATACTTTTCAACGACCATTGGCGCGCTATTGAGGTTTCTGTGAAGAGCTCACGAAGGTCCCCTGATACCTTAACAAAACCATGTTAAGAATAACTATTGGTAAGTCAGTTTAGTTACCTGTTATTCCGTATAGTTCAATCCTTATGGCAGGCCACCACTGCCAACTCATCATCAACACTCTGATGTACCTTGCTTCTATGGGTGGGTCGAAGATGTTCTTGACAACGGTGTTGCTATCCGTGTTGCCTGTGAAGATCTTCCCATTGTCATACAAGGCTAAGGAATTCGGGTCGTTACCGCTTGAGATCTGGAAAGTCTTAATCCACTGGCCTTTGTCTGGATGACCTTGGGTGGCGATAGCAGTGACCTTCTTAACAGACCCAAGGTCAATTTGAACCCAATGAGGAGCATAGTATGACCCAGCTGATGCCCATGCTCCGCCATTTTCTTCTGGAACTGATTTCATATGAAGCCTGGCATTCCACGGGTAGTAAAAAGTGCCATAGTAGGACGAAGCGGTTATCTGGGAATCCTTAATTTTCCTGCTCTCCATTCCCAATGGACCTTCACATCCATAACATTCCTTTTAATGAAATTGAATATAAAAACTCATCAGTAAATTAAAATGAATGAATGAATGAATGAATGAATGAACTTTATATTTTAATATAAAAAAAGAGGGTGACAAGTTTGAGTAAACCTCTGTAAAAATCGAGAATCTTGTGGCACACATGCAGAACCCATTGATGACTATCTGTTTCAGAAAATAACATTATATATAAACTTCAATAGCTTGTCTTTGTTTTTGGCTTAATGCATCATTGCTTCGGCCGATTGTGTCATGAAAACATTTTGATGTTCTTTTTCCGCTGGAAATAACTAAATATGTATCACCGTACCATGTAGACCCCTCCCTCTACTGACACGCTGCGCCTCGCCTGTCCTTTTGCAAAGCTCAAGACTTATGGCCAAGATGAATTTACGTTTTCGCTCTTGTGCCCGTTTCTTGAAAGACCAGATAATTTTGCGGGACCGCAAACTTAGCCGATAAAGTTTACGGGTGTTTCTCGAAGCGGACGTTATTTTCAATGTCGATGATTTTACAGGCAAGTTTACGGGTGCTCGTGCTCTCCCTACACTTATTTCGTGCTCTCTCTTTTACCGTAAATTAGCAGGCCCGTAAAGTTATCGGATCTTTCGAGAAACGGGCCCCAGAACTATGTAAGTGTTCCACCACTGGCAATAAAACCCGCGCTCAATTCAAGCCCTGGACATTTGTTGGCAATTTACAATTTCCCAAAATGTCGATACATTTGTTATACCTTTATAACCATAATGAAGAAAACCAAGAACACGAGCTGATCAAACTTCATCTTTGTTCTTCGGTCAAACAGCTATGAATACAATGAGAAAATGGCGTTTAGTATCAGTTTCAATACATATATACGTTGTTGTAGGATCGAGTGGGAAACAGATGGCTTCTTTTCTGAACCCGAATCAAAAATAGATGTATCTCACCCATTCAACATGTTCAAGCTCTTTCAATACGGCACTGCAGAGCGGTACCGTAACTTTCCAACTCATGCACATGAAAACGATCGACTCTATTTAACAAATAGAACAGCTTTTTCCGTGCTCCGTTCAGTAATACAGCACGAAGGAAGTGACGAGAGCACGAAATAAGTGTAGGGAGAGCACGAGCCGTGGCGAGTCCTCTCCACACTTCTTGAGTGCTCTCGTCACTTCCTTCGTGCTGTATTACTGAACGAATCGAGCACGGAAAAAGCTGTTCTATTTGCTTTATTATATAGAAATTATGGATTTTTGATAATAAAAGAACAAGAATGAAAAAAAAATGTCAAGAAAGTTGAGGATTCTGTTGTGTTTTTGAATAATATTTTAGCGAGTGAAGTGCGCGCGCTACTGACGCCAGTTACGCCATCGAGCGCGCGCTTAGTTTGTTTTCTTCACAATAGTTTGGATCAAATCAAACAACAGTCGAAGAATAGCGTCATCAAACCGTGCTCCGTTCTCTGATACAACACAGTTTACCGCCAATCATGCAGAGCGCGCGTATTGACTTGACTATATTTAACAAATAGAACAGCTTTTTCCGTGCTCCGTTCAGTAATACAGCACGAAGGAAGTGACGAGAGCACGTGTCGTTGTCTTTCAACCGTTTTCAACCGACTTTTTAACCTAAAATGGTTTCGCCTTAGCGGGTAGGGGGTGAACGCATTCGACACTACATTTTACCCTTCCCTACGCCCGGTGAAGTGTATTTTGTCACTCATTCCCAGTTTTTTACCGTTTCTGTCCCCGACTTTTTTAGGTCACGCCTGTTTTGATGATTTTCAACGGTGGATTTTCGTGTTTGGAGATCATTTCTAAATTCGTGGAAAGAGGTAGGGTTATGTTTTGGGGATATTCAGATGTATATATTGTCTATTCAAGCTGTGATGAGTTTCAATTTTGGATGTAAACCTTTCTTGGAGAAATAAACGCTTGAATTTGTGGCCGTTTGAATTCGTTTTTTCGTGCTTTGATTCCTACCTTGTCACAGTATACATATGAGGGGAAAACAAATACCCAAAATGATTAAAATGAGCTGAAATTCACTCCACATGTGAAGAATATATAGTAAAACACACTGTGTTTGTTTCAATAAACTTTATTCAGAATTTTCAGAGAAATTGTACATGTGTTTTTAGGTTTTTCAATAAAACTGATAGGCAAAGCTGCCATGACTCATGAGTAGAGCTTTGGCTACCTGTGGTTTTACTTGATTGAAAGCTAAATTCCCCATGAAAGCGCACGTAATATCACATAATCACACGCCATCGAGCGTGCGCTGAAAAGAACTTTTCACTAGATCTGCACTCTGTTTTTACTAAAAAAAAAAAAATTATCTTTACTTTTTATTGAAAATGGTTTTAAAAGGTAATTCTACGTTTTTTTGTTCAATTTAGAATCAAGTGAATGACAAATTCGATGAAATACTAACAGATGCAAGTTTTGCACCGTTATTTTGAGACGACATTATAGGAAAATAATGCCGTCCCTCTCTAGATCAAAATCTTAAGAGAATCGCGATACATATAGGTTATTAAAGTTGGAGTTGTGTAATACCGCTGGATATTTTTAAGAGTCTTGCCGTATTTTGGCGAGCCGTAGGCGATATCGAGGCAAAATACAATTAGACGAGTAAAAATGTCCAGCCGTATTACACAACTCTAACTGTAATAAATTGTTTATTATACGACAACAAAATAAACCCCCCAAAAACGTACTTTTTTCTTTCTTTGCTTATTTGTCAGCGTACAAAAGCTGTTTTTGTGATTTGTTTGTGCCCGCGCTATCACACAATCGATACGCCATCGAGCGCGCGCTCGAGAGATTTTTCGTTGCAATTGGCTTTTTTCACCAAAAAGATTGGCTTTTTTTCATATGTTCTATACAGTTATCATTAAAAAGTAGTACTAGTTGTTTTTTGTTTTAGCAATGAAAACCAAAACTGGTACAAAATATGTTGTGTTCAAAACCGGGTTACAAGCCAATACGACAATTTAAATGGCTCGAAAATCGCTCATATGAAATTTTTGGAAAATCGCAAAATTGATGTTACTTCGTTGTTCTCGTGATAACTAGCCTGAAATCGAAAACCGTTTTGAAATTGGACGAAGGCAACCAGAGTTAGGAATATTTTTAACTTGATATTTTTTCCCCGGGAAAATTTGGCGGGAAATAATTCATACAAAACCATCGGTAAAATACATCGCTTGGTAAAACTTTTTTGTTTGAAAACATTTTAGCGCTATACTTAGCGTAATGGAAGAACTGTGACATTTTTGTTGATTTTAGAATTTTGATTTTTTGAGCGTAAGTAGTTCAAATAATATTTTAAAAACAATTAAAAAAGTTAACACGTCATTATGACGTCACATATATTTCAAAATATCTCTAATAGAGTCAATGAACATAAAAATCCGCCACTGTGTAGAATTAACATACTTCTATAACAATAATAAATGTAAATAAAGTCATTTTGCTGATTTCTCTCACTAAAAACTTTTTTATTTTATTTCACCGATGACGTCATAAATAATGACGTCATAAAAACACTAAATCCCTTATAACTCAGGTTCTAATAATCGGAACATTATGAAAAGTTTACCGAAGTGCACAAGATGTTATTCTCTTTCAAAATATGCACTTTATTTTATCATTGTGTTTAACCTAAATTTTCACAGCAATTGTAACTTTTTATTATGACATCATCATTGCGTCAGATTTTGCCAACGAGTAGTTTGAAATATCACACTACCTTTAATAAAGAAACTCTGAAATTTTTATTTCATTTCATGGAAGACTTTTGAAAATATGAATGATTTTGGAAAAAGAGGACGTTTTCAGTGAGCGATTTTAGGGTCATTTATGCCCGCCGTAATACGCTCGGATATTTGAAGGATTTTGTGGCGCCCTTTTATGGTAAATTTACATCACAGTCGTATAATAATGACTAGTAATGCGAGTAATAATGCGATCGTTCGATTCCTTGATGTGCGACAAGTATTTGTATGACTTCAGTGTGGGATACACTTGGTCAGGGGCCCTAGTAACTTTACAGGTCCGAAAAGACACCCCAGAAATCTGAGACACTTACTCTACAAAGCTGTTCTTTTGACATGTTTTTAATATGAACAAACTTGCCCTTCATGCAAAGTTTCATCTTTGTAAACTACTTTGCTTTGAAGATATAGATTTTTAAAGAAACCCTTTTCGGGCGCGATAAGCTTTCGGAGCTTTCGAGAAACTGGCCCCTGACCTTCTAATATAGCGGATACGAAATATCGGTACACATGTTTTCAGAGATCGTCCAAAATGCCGTTGAAACTGCGATCGTGAAGAAAATTAAGACAATTTAATCACACTTTTTGACCTTATGGAAGTGGATGCATATATATCGATAGACATAAGAACATTCAAGGATAAATTATTTATTTTGGATGGCAATACGCTTGGTACTTATGCATCACCTCAAGTTATCACACTGATGCATGCCTGACGAGCAGATATTGACTGAGAGAGTTGTATGGAAGCCGTATTTTTTAGAAATGCATAGCATGAAAACGAATACAGTAACTCTCATTTGTTATATTTTAGTTTTTTTTACTCTATGATATGATATTCAAAATCAATATCTGAAAATGTAACATTACAAATGACCGTAGCCACAATATGTATTGTTTGAGCTTGTTCAGAGCTTGTTCCCTCGCTCGTTCGCAACAATTTTCATGAAATTGGAGAGGGCCTCTGTAAAAAGGTGTTTTCTTGCCGACCTGGTCAATATAATACTCCAGAAAACAAACAGCTAAAATACAAAGTTATCTTAGTTCCGATCGGCCTCTTCGTTTAGATTCTTCAATTCGTTATCCGATGTATTTCACTCACCGGTAGAGCTAAATGCGCTTCGATTATATGTGCTATATGTGCTTTGGTATTCTGCTCAACTCGCGTGCCTTTAGCCGATTGGTTGAAAGTTGAAATATAGACAAGTTGTTCAACAAATGTGAACTCATTAATTAAAAGAGCTGAAAGATTAAAAAGAACAAAACCAGACAGTACGAATTCCAACATGCAAATATCGCAGACCAAAGCCTTCACTAGCGAAGAACAAACACGCAATTTTCCAAAAAAATCCATTACCTGACAGATATTATACAAACTTGAAAATTGAAAAATTCCAAAGACTTTCAGAAGATTTTCTAAAGTTTATAAAGATACGTTTTGTGTGTCTTCGGTTTAGTTACTGTGAGCGAGAGACGCAGTATGGCTTGTGAGCAATTACCTGGGGATATTATGTCCAACCATGATCATAAGCGTGCATACATGATATCACCTCGCAACCACTTCATTTAAGGATCGAGGAAACATGAGTTTACTATTCCATGTGCTAGAAATATCATGTTCAGTACCACATTCATTCATTCATTCCTCTATTAAACCACACAAGCGTAAATAGTCAGAATGATATTCTTAGCAATTTAATCGATGATAAGATATATTATATAATTTTCTATCTCAAATTGTAAAGTGCACGCAATAATGTAGTGTGGCTTTTGTAACTAATACCATCTACATGTATATCTATCATTATAATTATTATTATTATATATATATTACTTTTATTATCATCTATCAAGGTTTTGAACATTTCCCAAGATTATCCAAACTTTAGAAATTAGTTCAAAATGCATGAATTTCCAAGGTTAGAAGATCGCTTTAAAGTTTAGAGAAACCCAGACTGCATACGTATAGTTGAGCAATGGTGTTTTTTGTGTGTGTTTGTAAATGGTGTTTGAGACTTGAGAATCCAAATCCTTTCACTCTGGACGTACACCGTGCACGAGGGGTTTGCATTTCATGAAAAAATAGAAGCTCCAAAGGAATGCCTTGAACCTCAATGACTGTTGTATTGTACTCTTTTGCATTTGTGTGTACAAATAGACTTACATGTTTAATTTATTCAAAATACAATTAAAGTTAAAAATAGACGAGGAAGGAATATAGAAAATGGGGCAAAGCTAAAGCAAATAGTCCAGTGGCTAAGGTCCAAAAAATGACAGAATTGTGCACTTGATGATAAAAGCATGAAACTTTGCATGATTGTAGGTCTATGGGCACTTGTCAATTTTTGATATAGAGGCATCGCCAAAAAGCCCAATGACGTCATTTACAGTTGATGACGCAATCCAAGATGGCCGACTTCCGGAAAATAAATAAATAATTAATGAAATGAAAGTATTGAACAGCATTTATCTTTAAATTTTATAAGAAAAGTCTTGTAGGATTTACTAAAATTACATTACCTCACATTTCAATCAAATTCGTAATAATTTTAATCAGTTATTTTCGATTTCGTAATATTAATATTTTATCAAATTGTGTCTCCTCCCCTCCCCAGACACAATAGTACTCACACTCTATATAACTACATATATGAATGTGTACTTGAGTACACAATTGGTATCTAACGCTAACCCATATTTATTCCTATAAAACAAATATAACGTTCAAATGCTCTGAAGGCTACTCTATCCCTCCCCTCCCCTCCCCAAGTGATTAAGTCTGTTGAAGATATCAGACTGAAAAGAGCAAAAGTTGAATGACTGATCATGTATCATTCATCTCCGTATCACAATCAGATATATTCACCACATTGTATTATGCATCATCAGAGGAAAGTTTAAATAGCTATACATTAGGTCCCAGGTAATGTCTGCAATATTTCGGCCAGTTTCCTTCGGAGACTGGGCCCTAATTATGCAAACTGTCATGGCCGCCTCCATGTGTTGACTTACAGCTTTGCAAACCCTGGAAGTATTACTTTGGTAAATGAGGTAAGGTTTATCAAATATGACAAATGTTTGTATTTGTGGTTCAACTATACATATTATGTGCTCAGTTTGCTTTATGTATAATTTTAGATCGATTATTTATGGAAAAAGTTTGTACAATTGTAAAGTCCTGTGTCCGAGAACATTCTTCTACAAATAGCCAAGAATCTTCAAGAGAAATTGACTGGAAATTATGCATCCTTTGCCAAGAAAATATCCTTGAGCCTCTCGTTTGTCCAGCAAATTCAAAACGAAAGGACATTGGGGCTGGTTACAAATCACTCTCTCAAAATCTCTCTCAATTCAACGAATTAGACGTTTGGCCCTTCATTTTTGACATTAAAGACCTTGATGATGGATCTGGTATCAACACTACTTTAACCAGGAATAAAGCAGTCTGGCATAAGTCCTGCCGTAACAAAATAAATAGCACAGAATATAAAAGAGCACGAAAGAGAAAGGAAGAAAACGAAAGTGATGAAGCATGTGCTATTCCAGTTAAAACACGACGGTCATATGGATGCATTGCCGAACTTCAAGTTGATGAACAGTGTTTCTTCTGCGATGGGTCCGAGGGTAAGCTTCATAAAGCATCAACGTTTGATATTGATCAAAAAGTGAGAAAATATGCAACTGAGCTTCATGATACAAGACTGCTTTCTAAATTGGCTGCTGGTGACATGGTAGCAATTGACGCAGTATATCACAGTAAGTGCATTGTTTCATTCTATAACCGTGCAAGACCAAAGATAACTGACATTCAAGATCAGAAAACCAACCAGTTGTATGCGATTGCTTTTGCTGAAGTTGTTTCCTACATGGAAGAATGTAGGGATAACCACGACGCATTGCCAGTATTTACCTTAGCAGACTTGAGCAAAAAGTACTCATCCATACTCGATGAACTTGGAGTAGACAAAGACTCAAGAATACACAGTACCCGTTTAAAGGAAAATCTAATTCTTGAAATACCAGACCTTGTGTCTTATAAGAAAGGAAGGGATATCTTGCTAGCTTTTAAGGAAGATGTGGGGGAAGCGCTATTAAAAGCTTGCAAGCAAGATATTGAGTCTGAGGCATTGCATCTTGCCAGAGCGGCACGAATAATCAGACGAGATATCTTTGCTCACAAGAATACCCTATTCAATGGTTCCTTTGTTGATAACTGCCAAGAAAATAGTATCCCATCTTCCCTTAAAGCCTTGGTTGGCATGATGTTAGAAGGGCCATGTCCTGAAACAGAATCAGATGATATTTCAGGCACTCAAGCGGGTCTCGCAATTTCTCAGCTGATTAGTTTTAATTGCGTCAAACACAGACGTGACACTATTACCACTGAAGAATCAAAACCAGTTGGTCGACATAACCGGGAACGAGAGGCACCCCTACCCCTGTACGTTGGCTTAAAGATCCATGCAGAGACAAGAAGCAAAAACCTGGTTGATACGATGTTTAGAATGGGACTTTCTATCTCATATGATCGAGTTATGTCGATTTCAACAGATGTTGCAAATAGCGTATGCGATCGATTTGATCAAGAGGGTGTTGTTTGTCCTCCAGGACTCCGTGGTACGCTCTTCACCACAGGAGCACTTGACAACATTGACCACAATCCTAGCGCTACTACAGCTAAAGATTCATTTCATGGCACAGCCATTTCGCTAGCACAGCACCCTACCATCAACAGTCATGGATTTCATCGAGGTACCAATGTTATTATGGAGACCACAGTAAGAGCAAATGCAGTCAAAGAGTTACCAGAATCATATCAGAATGTCCCGCCAGCTGTTCTCAAGACAAAAGACCCAGTCGTCCCAAAGTTCATTGGTCCAGCTATGCCACCGAATGTGGATCACAATCCAGCGTTTGTTAGTAAAGAGATTGAGTGGTTCAACAATGTGAAGTCTCTTTGTGGAAAAGACCAGCTGAGCAATGATGAATTTTATATCTTGGGCCGCTTTCCATGCTTCGTTACAGTCAGAACCAACCCATCCTGCTGATATTGTTGCTCTATTGCCATTGTTCTTGGAGAACGCACACTCAGTTGCCATGATACGACATGGTATGAACATTGTCAACAATGTTGTACAACATCTAAACCCTGGCCAGACACCCGTCATTGCCATGGACCAACCACTTTTTGCACTTGCAAAACAAATACAGTGGGACATGCCAGGAATACATGGTGAAGACCGTTATGTAGTTATGTTTGGAGGGCTGCATATAGAAATGGCAGCATTCAAAGCTTTAGGACAACTACTTGATGGGACTGGATGGGTTAACACACTTGTTAACGCAGACATAGCTTCAAGTGGTACTGCTGAGTCCTTTTTGAAAGTGAGTCATCTCGCCAGAACCAGACGTGCTCATCAGGTTACAGCTGCAGCCTTGTACAACTTACAACAGCAAGCATATGATGCATACAAAGCCTCTGCACAAAATTCTACTATGTCATCCTTAGTGTTTGAAGCATGGTGCCAACAGATGGCTTCTGAACAACCTCAGTTCCATTTCTGGTCTCAAGTACTGGAGTTTCAATCGCTTATTCTGGAGATCGTGAGAGCGATAAGAGAAGGAAACTTCATCAACTATGTACAAGCATTGGAAAATTTGATGCCTTGGATGTTTGCACTGGATCATGTTAATTATGCACGCTGGCTCTCAGTGCACATTCGAGATATGACAATGCTTCGTACAGTTCACCCAGATGTGTACCAAAAGTTTTGTTCTGGTGCCTTTGTAGTGCACAAGTCAACCCATGCATTCTCGGCAATTGCTCTCGACCACGCCCATGAACAGGAAAATGCGAATATCAAGGGTGACGGTGGCGCTGTTGGACTTATGGATAACCCAAGTGCGTTACGTCGTTGGATGATTGGAGGGCCAGAGCTTGCTAGAATGATAAACGAATACGAGGGACAGTTATCAAGAGAGAAGAATCAACAAAGGAAGCATCATGAACAAGTACCATCGATTCAAAACGCTTTCCTGAAGAATGTTAAGAGCCTAGTGAATGTAATAGAAGATCTAGGAAATCCCTTCAAAGAGGACAGTGGTGATTTACTTGCTCTCGATACTAAAGATATCATGCCTGTAGAGGTGGTGGAATCCATCAAGAATATCCAGAAAATAGGCAAAGATCAGTACAAAGCGTTTGTCAACGAAAGAATAGTCCACCAAGAAAAAGCAATTACCCATCCAATCAAGCGCAACAAGCTTCCGCTTTTTGGCAGGCTTCCGACAACAACAGTTTCTAAGAAGAAAGCTCAAGTTGCTGCCTTAAAAGACGACTGTTCATTGTTTTCAAGGCTATACATTGCATGTCAATCTCGTGAAGGCGATCTTAAAGAATTTTTCAAACATGAAAATCAGCCATGGCCTCCATCATTATCACAGTACGGTCAACTGAGGCAAGGTAACAAAGCTGAGCTTGTACGGTGTTTGACAGGCACCAGTGAAGGTTCTACAGAAAGCCCACAAGTGGATGTAAAGATATACGACGGAGCTGTGGTAGTGCAAATGCTGCAACCCAAGACAGCAACAACATTCAATGAGTATGTGCAGACGGTTTTCCTGTCATACATAAAGCATCAGATGCAATCAGCTGAACGGCTAGATATAGTGTGGGACACTTACAAGACAGACAGTCTCAAAGCAAGTACAAGGGAAAAAAGAGGCTCTGGAGCCCGGAGACGTGTTGCCCTAGCAGTTAGAATTCCACCTAACTGGAAGAGTTTCTTGCGCGTTGACGACAACAAGACAGAATTGTTTCAACTTTTGGCGAAGGAATTAGAAAACATCGACCTGGAAGAGAAAGAAGTGTATAGTACATATGGCAGCCAAGTACTAAGCAATACCAGAACAGAAAACCTGGAAAACCTTCAGCCATGCAGTCATGAAGAAGCTGATACTCGACTTTTTCTACACGTCCTAGATGCAGCAACATTTCATCAGAAAATAATGATCAGGACGGTAGATACAGATGTCTTTGTTCTCGCCGTTTCCCTGATGCAGAGAATTCCACAGAAAGAGGTCTGGCTTGCTTTTGGCATGGGAAAGCATTTCCGTTATTATCCAGTCCATGAAATTTCGCGTTCACTTGGTCCACAGAAAAGCCTAGTTTTGCCAGTGTTCCGTGCATTAACAGGCTGCGATACTGTGTCATTCTTTGCTGGCAAAAGTAAGAAAAGTGCTTGGGATACCTGGAGTGTGTTTCCTGAGGTTACCAGCTCGTTCTTGGAGATTACCACTGCACCCAGTCAGCTATCTGAGGATTGCACAAACAAGATTGAAAGATTTGTTGTATTGCTGTATGATCGAGGAAGTGAGCTAAGGTCAGTTGATGAAGCTCGACAGCAGCTATTTTGCAAGAACTCACGTGGCTTGGATCGAATTCCTCCATCCTCTTCAGCTCTGAAGCAGCATCTCCTACGTGCATCATATATCAAGGCGGCCATGTCTGGAGCAAGGTTCATGTGACACAACCAGAGCTTCCAAATCCAACTGATTGGGGATGGGAAAGGGATGGCCAATGGAAACCAGTATGGAGTACCTTGCCACAAGCCCAGCAAAGCTGCTATGAGCTGATTCACTGCAACTGTAAGAAAGCTTGTAGAGGGTTATGCAAGTGCTCCAAAGCAAACCGTCAGTGTACTGCCCTTTGTGCATGCGGTGGAGACTGCTATAATTAACTGAAAACTAACACGGTTACATTTATCTCTATAACTGATTTATATCCAAACCTGTGTTAACGTTCATGAACATAGGATGAAATGAGTCGACAAGAAATCTTAAGTATTCATAAAAAGTGGTTAATATGTACATGTAACATTGTTTAAGATATGCTAATTCTAGATTTCTGAAGAGGTTTAAAGTGTAAATTGATCTTTAGACCCACTGCATGTTGACTTCATTTGATAAGATAAAGGATTTTACAATGTTAATGTACAGTGAATATCAACTACTTGTCAAATTGCTCTACAATACAAGGATTTAGTATTTGTTTACTAGTACCCAGTCCTCTAATACAGAAAATATTCCTATAAATTTTTTTTGGTTAAATAAATACTTATTTAGGGCTGCAATTATCGTAACATTTATTTTTTAGTTGTCATTTAATGCTTTTTCTTCCATTTTGGTCATGTTTTTGAAGTAACTAAAATTTTTCGGAAGTCGGCCATCTTGGATTGCGTCATCATCTGTAAATGACGTCATAGGACTTTTTGACGATGCCTCTATATCAAAAATTGACAAGTGCCCATCAACCTACAATCATGCAAAGTTTCATGCTTTTATCATCAAGTGCACAATTTCACAGTTTAGCCACTGGACTAAAAGATAAGATAGGGTGCCTTCATCTTTTTTATTGCATGCCATGTAAATTTTAATTTGAGAACATTCATTTAAACCGTGCATTCATATAAATAGTGCTATTTAGTAACGAATAGAGATACTCGTACTGTTTCCTATAATTTGTTCAGTGGCATTTCAGTGCTACTATTTAGTACAAATAAACGTTCCACGGTTTTAGTGTTTGTTTGTACCGTCTAGTTTCTGCTTGGTTAACATAATATTATAGCTCAGGGGCGTAGCGTGCATATAGGTACGTACGCACGTGCGTACAATTTAAAATCCTTAAAATATAAATATTATAAAAAAGATTTTTAAAAAAACAAACAAATGAAATCTAAGACCAAATCTTAACAGCTGACTCAGTGTCACTTCCTGGAAACTACTCTCAGAAGGCAGGAAATGCTATTTCAGAGACCCTATATTTCAAAAATTTTCGGGAAGCATGCCCCCGCATGCCCTATCAGTTCTCGCGTTCGCCGCTCGTCAAAGTTATCTGCAGCGACGTAGTCGTCTCTCGACCAGTGAAATTCCTGGAGAAAACATGTAGCAGCCCCAGTGAACAGTACATCTCTCAAACAAAATAAATACCAAAAAAACCGGCTTCGCCTATCGGGTTGTTATATCGCTAATAGACCTCGGTAACAGTATATAAGCTTTATATAAATCCTTTACATAAATCCCAAAAAAACTGAGTGATAGATGCATTTTACTATGTATTTATGTAGCGAGAAAGTCCGCTGGAAAACGAAGAAAATGGTATTTCCAAGACTCTAGAATTCTAAATTTCCACCCTAGAAACTCACGCCTTCGGCGCTCATTGCTCTGTGCGTACATTGGGGAAAAAGCACGCTACGCCCCTGTAGCTGTTAATCATACGTACACGATTACAGAAACGTAGTAGTATACATTTATACAAATATCTAATGAGATGCAAAATGTTAAACATGCTAAAATACAACTGTTTAAAGTGCCTATAAGCCCAATTTGTTTTATTTTGGAAATCGATTCTTTATGAAGTTAATAATGGGATGGTGTAGTAGTTTCCTGGTTTGGGCTTCGCATTTGCGAGTTATAGAGGTTTGAAATCTCAATATGCAAATCAGAGGAATCGTCTTCTTTTACAGTGCTTTGCATTTCCTTTTTCTCAACCAAACTATGATTAAATGCAGAGGAGCAGGGTGGTGCTAATGCATTGCTAACAAACGTGATTTGCTCATTACTCGGTTTTTCATAGCGAAATAAAGAATCTGATGTGTGACCTGTGCGCTCCCTGATTTGTTTCTCCTCTACTGAATTCTGAAAAAGTCGAGTGGCACACGTTATGCGCAAACAGTTCCTCCTTAAGCCTGCCCTCCCACATAACTTATCTGGTAATATCTTATTCAAAGTGTTTACTCCGATTGCACTCTTTTCATAATCAAAGTAGGCACTTCGTTGAGGCCTGAAATAAAAGGCTTCAGGATTTTCCTTAGCGCATACAGAAATTTTGCTCAGATATAACCTATACAAACTTTGCAAATGCGTTTCGCCTATTTCATGACACTTGTGCTTAATAAACCTTGAACTCTCTTTTTCAAATCTTTGAGGCCTCCGTGGAACGTTTTTGACACGCTTTCATCAAAAACGATGAAGTTGTCTTTCAAAATGATATTAGAAACCCTAAGAAGCCTATGCTCATTCGATCTTAAGCCGAAAAGCTTGCCATTGTAAACATAGATTGTGTTTAAAAGACACTCAGCTGTATCATGTCCCAATAGTCCCTTTCGCCAAAAGAGTTCCTCTTCCTCCATAGTTATTTCATCTCGAATATCCTTTTTGCATTTAAGATCAATTCCCTTCTTTGTCGCGTCCCTCATTTCGCCATCGATCACCTTGCGAAACAGCATGAATCTTTACAAACAAAACCAGGAAAAAATATTTAAAAAAATCATAGTTTTAAAAGTAATAGCCGGTCGTAATATTTGAGTCTGTTGGCAATATATTTTTCAACACATAGCGAATTATTTAATTCGCTCACCTTTCATCGTGTTTACTGAATGGATCCAAACTATTATTATTATTATTATTATTATTATTATTATTATTATTATTATTATATTATTATTATTTGTCGCTTAAATAGCGCTTCAGACCGCAAACGATAACATACAAAGTTCGCGGTGGATATCTCTCTCCTTTCCCGTTGCAAACTTCTTCCACAAATCGACATAGCCACAGGTTTAATGTCTCGGCATTCATACAATGTAATGGTGTAGACAGGTCGTGAATTTTAGACATATCCAAGACGATTGAACTTGAAACGAAATTCCTGGGAGTAATATCTTCTCTGCTTCTTTGCCAATCTTCAAAGAGCTTTACGGACCATTTCGTACTATTTCGGGTATTATTCGGAATGGTACTCTCAAACAAAAGGCGCTCTTCATCCTCGGTCAACGGTTTCCTAAACCTAGCAGCACCTTCCATGTCTCTGGTTGAAGACGAAATGCACCGGATAACCAACCGTAAAACATCCAATCCAACTCCAACATTACTATAAAAATAAAAGTACTGCAAAGTAGGCGTATTTTCGTATTGTATCAACCAAAACCCCAAATCAACTGATTGTTTTAAAGAGTGCATTCCGTTACTTCAATTACTTCAAACTTTGATTGATTGATTGATTGATTCAGAATATCCCAAAGGATTTCCAATTATTAATTCATTTCATAAGTAGTTTACAGCATTCGCGTCCGTGTTGTATAAGATCTACAATCACTCGCCTTCGGCTCGTGATTGCAAATCTTATACAACACGGCCGCTCATGTTGTAAACACTACATATGACACAGGGTACTTATTAATTAATGAATTCATTATTATTATTATTATTATAAATTCGTATCTTTTGGAATAATAAAGTTCCCGCTGCTTCTACTGAAAACCCTCCCTTTGGTTGCTATGTGGTTCAGTGCTATGAGTCTTGCATATGACCGCTGATCTATTCCACCACAGGCATTCGAGAACCAATCAAGTGTGTCGAATGAAAGGACATTGTTTAAATTTGACCACCATGTGATACATTCATATAATATCACCATCTGGTTGGGCACCCAGCAAGCTGGTGAAACAATTTGCTTTGTTTCTGCCCTACGTCATCCAGTAATGATCTCAATGTGAGTCTCTTGAAATCGATACACAATTGTTGAGAGATGTATGTCATTAAATAAGGGTCATTATTCTAAACAATTTGCACATTAACTTGGCGTAACGATCGATGGTGGGCCTGGTTGACAAAGACACAGACAAAAGTCAAAAGCATCGAGTAAACATCACGTTCTGAAAAGAGCCTTATCGTCAAAAAGAAAACTTTGATTTAAACTCACCAAGAAATCATGTTGATGAAAGTTAAATCCATCAAAGTAAGTAGACTTTAACATTTTATTTAATGATGTAACTTGACCAATAATTATTCATGAATAAAACGTGGTTTTCTCTGTCATTAATATTAGTATTTTATAAACTACATACGTTTCGATCATTCCTCGAACCTCTTTAAGTAGCGGTCGTTTCAATCGATCAATGTTTAGTTATATAATGCATATTGTTACAACTTCAATTTTAATAATTATTCATTCCACTTCTACTTTGATTCTTGTTCTAATTCTCGTCCTTGATTCTTCGTTATTTTAATCATAATATTTTCAACTTCTTAATTTCTTTTCTGCCGTGTTTGTTAAGATAGAATCTTGTAAATACGAGTACCCTAATTCGATTAAATCTAAAGATATATTATAAGCACGTCTCAAGTTTAATTTTAAATAGACTAACACCATTCCACCAAAGTTCATTAATTATTAATAATATTGTCATATCAGTAAAATTTATCGAGCTTCATCAGTCTTTTTCACGCACATCATAATGATTATTTCGCGAAATATAGTTTCGTTCTCACGTGAAACTACTATCTAATGAAGGTAAATAATAATTACTGATATGTACATGTAAACACAAGTATAAACTTGTGTCGAGTTTTTAAAAGACTAACAACATTCCACCAGACTTCATTAATTATTAATAATATTCAGCGTTTTAGAAGTTTATATGGTAGTTGTATATACACTCGATTGCAAAAAGGTTGTAGTATACATTTGTACAAATATCTAATGAGATGCAAAACGATAATGCTAAAATACAACTGTTTAAGCACAAAATCAGTGCTGAAAATTATTGTTTTAACCTTGCTGGCGCGATACTTAAAATTGATGATTCTGATATATTAGAAAAAAAACCGATGTTTCACACTTTTCATCTCATTAATTTTCATCTCAATAATTTTCGCATATAGAGCGCAGTTATCGTTATAAACTAAACGTGATTTTGAGACGTCATTGTCGGCAAAATTAATAGAACTCTGGATCACTTTGACCTGCCGTACCTCCGCTCGATTTCGTTGGATTTTCAAAAACTTACCATTTTAGAAAATATGTTTTCTTTGTTATTTATGACCTATAATATGATGGACATTGGAAGGCTACAAATCGAGATAAAAAATATTTTTGTTTTGAAAATAAAACGTTCGGCACGTGAATATGCAAATTAGCTCCACATTTTAAGAAACATTCGTGAAAAGAAGATTGACTAGAAAAAGGGAGTAAAAACACCTACATTGGTCTTATTTTTCAGTCCGACAACTGGTATGCATACCTGCTGATGATCTAAGTTTCAATTTTGAAATTCCAACAAAATTGAGCGGACTTACGGCAAATCAAAGTGATCCAGAATTCTCTAAATTTGACCAAGTATGCCACAATTCAAAATATGGCGGAGAAAAACAAATTAACCGTGAAAGGGCTCATTATTAATAAGTTTGAGAAAAAGTATTTCTAACATATTTTCTGTTATATTGTTCACTATATATTATGTCGTAACCCAAAATATTGTACACGGTCACTGTCACGTGATGGGCCTACTCGACCTCGATCCGTTTGTCAGAACGTTTGAAGTTTGCCGTGCTTCATAATCATTTACACCAAAATTTACACCAAACTTACACCATCGCTCTTGGCCAGTGTAATTTATGTGAAAATAGTTATTTTTTTCATTTTTTTGTACGGGTTTATATTCACTCGTTCGTTCGTGTTGTGACATTAACAACTCGTGAATATAATCCCGACATACCATGCGCGCGCTCGCCATTGGCTGGTTAAATTACCTAAAAATCCAATGTAAATTATGTAAAAATCGTTCGTAAATTTCGTGTAAATTAGATTTACATGGTTTTCTAAACGTTGTGTTTTATCTATTTCTGTCTCGTGAATAGTAAAGTTTGACTTCATTTCTCATAAACTTATATATTTTGCACCACCAACCTGGTCACTGTGGTTATTGTTAGTTTCAATCACAGGTAGCCCAAGCTCAGTATCAGTGGAGTAAATACAGTAAATGTATAGGCTTTCTTGTTCTGGTGTACTTGAATAAATAAATAAAAAATCGTTTGCCTTTATTCGACTCGTACTTGTTCCTTGTGTTGTTCTTTACCTCTGTAGGAATTTCTAGGCCATTCCGCTTGAAATTGAGAGAGTTACGGCGGTTTAAAAAAAAAAATCCCTACCAGTAAGAAAATATAGAAGGTAGGTCACTCATGGCCGCCAGCGAACTCACATGGTCCCACTCAAATGCTCGTAAATCTCTCGAAATTAGACATAACGCCAAATTTCTTTCGGTAAACTGTAGTCCAATACAAGTCCGATAAATCACACTGCCATTCCCTTCTCTTACTCATCGCTATCTGCATCCAAGAGCAAGGTTTTTGTGACTTTTATCGGCAACATGAACCTCTGTACCTTCAAGTCTGACACGGATTTTGAACGGCCGTACAAAAAATGCACACACCGGGGAGGGACAGAGGTACAATACAATACAATAGTTTATTTCAACACGTGTCGTCCAGGAGCGTGAAGCTCGTTCAAAATACGAACGTGCAGTATATAATAATCTAATCAAGTTGACACTTGAATAAAATTTCGTTCTATCATAGATTACAGTATTTCTTCTGTCAAATTAATGCTTCTGATTTCAAGGAAAAGGCCTTTGGAGCAAATTCCAAATGCATGGGGTATTGAAAATCAACACGAATTCGAAGAAAAGATTTTGTTATAATCTCTGACAAGATATGGTTGCAATCCTCACGGGAGGGTACGGAAATTGTATTCAAGTGTCAAATGTACCTCTGTCCCTCCCCGGTGTGTGCATTTTTTGTACGGCCGTTCAAAATCCGTGTCAGACTTGAAGGTACAGAGGTTCATGTTGCCGATAAAAGTCACAAAAACCTTGCTCTTGGATGCAGATAGCGATGAGTAAGAGAAGGGAATGGCAGTGTGATTTATCGGACTTGTATTGGACTACAGTTTACCGAAAGAAATTTGGCGTTATGTCTAATTTCGAGAGATTTACGAGCATTTGAGTGGGACCATGTGAGTTCGCTGGCGGCCATGAGTGACCTACCTTCTATATTTTCTTACTGGTAGGGATTTTTTTTTTTAAACCGCCGTAACTCTCTCAATTTCAAGCGGAATGGCCTAGAAATTCCTACAGAGGTAAAGAACAACACAAGGAACAAGTACGAGTCGAATAAAGGCAAACGATTTTTTATTTATTTATTCAAATACACCAGAACAAGAAAGCCTATACATTTACTGTATTTACGCCACTGATACTGAGCTTGGGCTACCTGTGTTTCAATATCCAGGGATTGATTTAGTTTTTAATTTCAGGGTTTTCAATACCATTTGTTTGTTGTTTTTGTTGCCTGGCAAATCAAACAAATCTACCCACAATACTGTCAGCCAATCACAAGTAACCCAGAAGAAGGCTTTGCTCTGATTGGTACAGAGTTCAAAACGCTGATAACGATGACGTATGCACTTTGTTTATTGGAATGCGAAAGCGACTTGAATTGTATGAGCATCAACTTTCACATGGTAACAAAGAAATGTGAGCTGAACGCACAGACTAAGGAGACATTACCCAGAGATTTACAAAAAGAGACAAAACAGTATTTACTCGACAAGCATGGACAACAGAACCCCAAGTAAGTGTCAATAGCGTTTGTTACTCTGTTTAGATGTTCAAAAAACCGACCCTTTCGCACAGCAGATAGCAATATATTGGAGCATAGAGCTCTGTGGTTGCTTATACCATCTTAATAACGATCGCTACAATGATCATAACCGCCACGATAGTCATCTCGATGCAGCGCATTGTCACGTATAGTCATACTTACCTTATATATTTGATTATGCTTCTATATTTTTGTTGTAGAACCACTGAAAGGTACGAAGGCACGTCCAGCTAAGTCATGTCTAGATATACTGGTCAGCAGTCATTCTAAGGAGACAGGCGTGTATTGGTTAGACCCTCCCAAAATAGGGATCCCCATTCAAGGTTTCTGTGATATGGACACTGATGGAGGTAATAATTATGCACAAGGTACAGAAACAATGTACAACATTGCGCGCAATATCACAATCATGACGAGCCCCGGACCACGAAAATTTGTTTTGCGAAGCTTCTGAGGCGTCGCAAACCAACCGCAAGATGCATTCTAGCGGCCACATAGCTGTCAACGGGAATTATAAAATCACCGGGAGTTTCGTTTTGAAATGTGTACCGTCTGTCATCTCCTACATATTTGGTTCAGTAATCCACAGGAGAAATAGTAACCATTATGCACAATTTATTTCAAAGATATGTTTTTCAATCCCCCTACAGATTAATCCAATATTTTAAATTCTTAGATGAGCTTTTATTCAACAATTCCCGCTATATTTTTAAATATTTCTTTTATTTGTAATTGTCTGAACTCGGACTTCAGCATGCATCCTCTGAGATGTCATTGGCGGTACTTAGCAGTTCCCCGTTACGGCATTTTCTGTCTTTCCGGCGATTTATTCTCGATTGACTTTTCCCAATTAAATATGTGGTACGTACATAGTTGTCTTTCTTTTCAACCGTAATGTGTTATTTGATTTTATATCGTTGTGTAAATGTCTGCACAAACTTCATCAATAGCGTCTCTTTTGATTTCTCTTTTCTTCCTTGGTGTGCTTTAAATACATGAATGGATGTTTCTTCAACGGCATTCATTTTATTTTAATACAACTCTCTGAAATATTAGCGCTCATACGTGCCGGCAATACTTTTGACCTACCGGAAACGTTTTAACTACGCCCCCAGTGTTGTAAGTCGGTCTTTTATTTAATAAGCTCTGTAATCCTAAACGTACTAAGTGTAAAACATGTGGTTTCTAGCTAACCGAAGAGAACAAGATGGCGGCCTCCCGTGAGGGGTGGCCCCGTACATAATCAAGGGGGCACAGGATCCCAATCTAACAAGAATATTATAACATCCCCCTTCCTTTAATACAGTTCAATTAATCTTTGAGGCTTCTTAACTACACGCCCTGATCGTGTTGTTGTGGGTGAATGTTCTGCAGACTCAGCGGGTACCTCCAATGGCATTGATGCTGATGTCTCTGGTCGGTTGGAAGTCTCTCTATGAAGCGCCTGAGGACTCGTAAGTGTTTCACGCAGCTGTGGGAGTCATGTGTTGGTCATTTGGAACTGAAATTATTTGTCTCCTATTTCTTCTAAACACATGCCCTCGCTCATCTTCCAGAAGGTAGGATCTTGGAAGCACTTCAGCTTTACTCCATTCCTTTGCTCTATTTGGAGGAATCCGTACTCTGTCTCCAACATCCAAAGGAGGAAGATCCCGACTGTGTTTATCATAGTTCTTCTTTGAAACATCCTGACGATGTTGAAGTGCCTTCACTACGTGGTTAGGATCCACAGCTTGTGGTAACAACAAACGTCGATGAGTTGGTATATTGTTGTGCGTGTACGTCGACTCATCAAGAGCTGTGTAGGTGAAACACCTAAGTCTTCAAATGGTGTGTTCCTGTATTTCAGGAGACCTTCAAATGGATCTTTGTTATCTGCTGCAGCTTTCTTTAAGATCCGTTTTGCTGTCTGTACTGCTCGTTCTGCTGCACCATTGGATTGAGGATACTCCGGTGAGCTTGTGGTATGGCAAAATCCCCACTCTTCAGCAAACTTCTTAAACTCATGTGTGCTGTTAAACAGATTCCTGGTGTTGCTATACTGTGACCCATTGTCGCTGATAACCTGAGCTGGGATTCCAAACCTTGCAAATATTTTCTTCAGGTTATTAATGACACAGGTGGCAGTACTCTGGCGGAGTAACTCTATTTCAAAGTATACTTTGAATAGAAGTCAGTAACTAGTAAGTATGAGTGTCCAGCATATTCAAATATGTCGGTTCCCCCACTTGCCATGGTAATCCTGGGATGTCATGTGGATGTAATGTCTCTCTTTGTTGTCGGTTGCGGAAGGCATTGCAAATTGGACATGAGCTGACTTCGTCTTTGACTTGGGCCGTCATGGAGGCCAAAACACATAGTCTCTACCATAACTAAGGCTCTTGCTTTCTCCCATGTGTGCTCCATGAATTTCTTCCAACATCTCAGCTCTCAATGACCTTGGAACAACTATTCGGTCAGATTTAAATAACAATCCATCTTCCACACTCAGCTCTTCCTTGTAGCTCCAGTATTCCTATGCTAACTCATCAACTTGGTCTTTTTCTCGTGGCCATCCTTTTAGAACATATTCCATTACAACTCTTGAAGTCTCATCCTTGTTTGATGCATCCTTGAACCTCTTCAGCGTGCTGCTTTCAAGTCCAAGCTCCTCAATTAGATTTACACCAATAACATCTTCAGGGTCGCTGGCTGGTTCTATGTCGATTAAGGGCGCTCTACTCAAACAGTCAGAGATAACTTGTTGTTTACCAGGGACATAGTGTACATCAAGATCATACTTAGTCAGTTTGAGCAGCATCCTCTGGAGTCTCGGGGGGGGGGTCTCGTTCAGTGTTTTTTTTTAAATAGCTTCTAATGGCTTGTGGTCCGTTTCCACAATAACTCGCCGTCCATATACATATGTGTGAAATTTCTGTGCTCCCCATAGTATTGCTAATAATTCTCTTTCGATATTGGCATATCTCCTTTCACAGGAAGATAGGGTCTTTGAACTGAATGCAACTGGTTTTCCATCCTGGATGATCACAGCACCAAGTCCAATGCCACTTGCATCTACGTTTAGCACCGTCTCTTTTTCATTATCGAAGTATGCTAATACTGGTGCACTAGTGATGACAGATTTCAATTTATCAAAAGCCTCTTGTTGTGGTGTGTCCCACATAAACACTGTATCTTTCTGGGTTAGTTGGGAGATGGGTCCTTGTAGCTCAGCTTTGTGCTCAATGAACTTGTCTAAGTAATTGATAGTTCCTAAGAATCGCAGAATACCTTCTTTGTCTATTGGGGTTGGCATCTCATCAATGGCTCTAATCTTCTCCGGATCTGGTTTCAACCCTTCAGATGAGAATACATGTCCAACATAACTGACTTCTGGAACTCGAAGTTTAACTTTCTTGGGGTTGAATATCAATCCTACCTCTCGGCTCTTTTCAAGTACCGCTGTCAACTTCTGATCTATTTCTTTTTGATCTTCACCGTGAATCATGAAATCATCTACTATTATTTCTACTGGGACTCCTGTAAATAGTCTGTCCATCTCCCTTTGGTAGATTTCTGGAACAGAACATATACCAAAGGGTAGTATCGTAAATCTAAATCGTCCCCATGGAGTGTTGAATGTTAGGAGTTTTGAGCTCTCTTCATCAACTTGTAGTTGCCAGTATCCACTACACGCATCCAGGGTTGTGAAACACTTTGCTCCTGACAACCGATTTGCTACCTGTTCTACAGTAATCATCGGATAGCGAGGTCGCTTGAGAGCCTTATTTAGATCTCTTGGATCAATGCAAATTCTTACATTGTTTTTCGATGGTGGAGTCTTCTTGTCTTTCCCTTTTCGTTTGTCGATCACCAGCATTGATGACACCCAGGGTGTGTGTTCCTCCTCTTTCACAATAATCCCATCCTCTTCCATTTCTTTAAGCTTTTCACGTGCTGGTTCCAGGAGCGCAACTGGGATTTTTCTTGGAGGATGTATTACTGGAGGCACTGCGTTGTCAATCTCTAGGTGTACTTTAGTAGGAAGTGTGCCAGGTTTGTCACTGAAATAATCTTGAAACTTTCGCAGCACAGGGTCTGTCGTGAAAATACTATCTTGGCTCTGGTTATTTGGGTCAGTGAATGTTGGTGTATCTATCAGTTCAAGATTCATAAACTTTAGAACTTCCAGATCCAAACAGGCATCACAGCTGAGAAGTGGCGTAAAATCTCCATCAACAACAAGATACAACAAATCCATGCTGTGGTTCTTGTATTGAGTTGGAAGGCGCACACAACCCATTGGTTGTATGGGCTTGGCTGCGAGCCAACCTTTCAAGGGTTGCTGTATCTTTCGCAACGGTGTCTTTGTGATGCTTTTATACAGATGATATGAGATGACTGTAGCTTCTGCACCTGTGTCTGCTTTGATTCTGACTTCTTTTCCTGCAATCTTGAGAGTGATCAAGCTCTTGTTGGTCTTTCTGGGACGGACCACACTTCCCAGTTCAACAGATCCAAATTATGTATGTGCATCATAGCTGTTAGGATGATCTTCCCCTTTTGCAGTACTTTCCATGGCCACTGTATCAACCTTTGACTCCTTCTTTTCACGGCATACTTTAGCAAAGTGTCCTTCCTTCTTACATTTATTACACTTCTTGTTATAGGCAGGACAACGAGTAGGATTGGTAAATGGGTGCTGATAACCACAGAACTTACATGAGCGAACGGTTTCCCTGTCCTTTCCTTTGACAGACTGTATACTTATGGGCTGGGCTGTGCCAGTATGTGGTGTACTAAACTTGTACTTTTGTAATTCCGCTGCCTCATATGTTCTGCAATGATCATGACAACTCTGCAGTGTGAGATGTGGCTTTTTTAACACTTCTCCCCTCAATTCATCTGATAGTACTCCTCCAACAATGCGATCCCTTATCAATGAATTCCTAAGTCCTCCAAATTCACATGTTAGGGACAGTCTTTTCAGTTCACTCACAAAATTGTCAATCCTTTCTCCTTCCTTCTGATTTCGCTGATTGAACGCTAAGCGCTCGTACATCACATTCCTAATATTTATTATTACAATGTAACACGGCTCTCAGGAAGAGCATTTATTTTAATGATGTGACACCGTGTAGAAATAAAGTTTTATTATTATTATTCCTAGCCCCTTCACATATTTCCTTGAATTTAGTACATACGTCAGCATAACACTCGTTGCTTTCTTCCTCGTTGAATACAAAATGACTATACTCTTCAATGGCATCCGGTCCTACACAGTTAAGCAAGATATTTACCTTGAATTTATCTCCTTTTTCATCTTTTCCTTTTGCCACAAGATAAATTTCAAATTGCATTAGAAACTTCCTCCAATTTTCTGACGCTTGAGCATCCAGAACTAGGGACCCGGAATACGGTGTGTATTTATATCACTTTCGGCCATGTTTTCACGACGCTTGTATGGTTTCTGTTGATCCAATTGCTCTCAAATAGCTCCACAATCTTTTAACTTTACTTCTGACACCATGTTGTAAGTCGGTCTTTTATTTAATAAGCTCTGTAAACCTAAACGTACTAAGTGTAAAACATGTGGTTTCTAGCTAACCGAAGAGAACAAGATGGCGGCCTCCCGTGAAGGGTGGCCCCGTACATAATCAAGGGGGCACAGGGATCCCAATCTAACAAGAATATTATAACACCCAGCAGAACGCAATCACTAGGTCCGATCCAGGAGGGGAGATGTAGAGAATGAATGGAAGAAAAGGAAAATAATTATATCTCAATTCAGTAAGCAAGGGTAACTTAATCTAAAATAATTATTGTTTAATGATTTCCTTTTAATGATTTCGTACTGGTTCCATTTTGAGTTTCTACTAAGCAAAATATAAAAAAAGCACCTCAATTCAAAAATGTATCCTTTCACAGAATTAAAGGCGAGACACCCAATTCTGCTGCTTTCGGGCGAGACACCTGAGAAAGCACAGGGAAAGGGTTCCATTTTGAGTTCCTACTAAGCAAAATATAACAAATAAAAGCACCTTAATTCAAAAATGTATCCTTTCGCAGAATTAACGGCGAGACACCCAATTCTGCTGCTATCGGGCGAGACACCTGAGAAAGCACAGGGAAAGGGTTCCATTTTAGGTTTTTACTAAGGCATCATCTACAATAAGTAAATAGGCTTAGTTGGCTATCAGACATGTTCGACGAGCTTGAGTTGTTTAAAATATATAAACGATATAAACCGCATATCAAAAGAAACACATAAAACAATATTTTATTACCATCAGACCTACCTCTCTTCTTCACAACTGCGTGACATTTATCAAGTGTCGAACTCAGTACAATCGGAGCTGGAGTTCAATTGATAAATATTTTTGGCGGTCTTTCGAATTTTGGCGGGCTCTGGCATTTTACGTTGCGTGACGAAATCCCTGATGGCTGCAAAGGAGCTAGGTTTTTGACGGGCTCTGAGTTCTTGGCGGGTTCTCGGTTTTTTAAGATGTCTCCTCGCCAATTTCGTGCTCCATTTCGTCATTTATCTGACTTGAACTGAACGATGAGTCATTTGAGTGTGCTCTGTCGAGCTGAATCGCTCTCCGGAAATGCTGCCTGAACATCGGGGGATACATGCACGAGGATCGATACAGCGCGGACAAAAACCACTCGACTCCTCCAGCATGCGGGAGATATTACATTCTTCAGCAGACTTGAATAATGATGATCTCGCCGATTGCACAGTAATATAAATCGCAAAAGCAGTACTGAGATAAACTTCTAAAACCCTTCTCAGTTCGACTCGGACGTTGAAAGAACCAAGATGCTGTCTTCGGTTTCCAAATCGCAAGTCAAATTAAACTCTCTTGCTTTCATTCGTGAAACTTTTAGGCAAGACATTATCTACGTTCAGCGCATACCATGTAGTATGTGCATCTAGTTTCGATGACAGAACCTCGAGGAACACAGTTTAGCGGGAATGTCGAACGAGTAATAGAATCTCGAATACATTATGAATACGCCGCGAAAACAGATCTTGACCAAATAAAGTATAATCCAGTTACCGCACTTCATGACGAAAAATATACGACAAAGCAAGTGAACAGTCCTACTGACAGACAAACTACAACAACATTGAGACCTCCTATTGGTTTCAAAAATCCAATTAACACCAATCCAAACCGCATCTGACACATTTGAGGAATACCGCTGTGACAAATATTTGGGGTACGGGGCTCGTCATGAATTCATCCGTTTTTTTTACAATCATTACAATGTTTCAGGTGGCTGGACGATTGTCAAAAGAACAGTCCTACAAAGTCAGACGTTACCTAGCTTAACGTTCCTGAATTCCTATGACGTTATTTCCGCCTTCAATAATTATAGCCAGAATGTCGTGCCTCAAGGAGCCGCCATGTTGGATATCCTCAACAAGATGGGATTTCACCAGATTCATTTCTATTGTCATAAGAAATCAGTGGATAGAGCGGTGAGCATCATGACCAAGAACAACACCGCTGGCCAGCAAGTAGTGCGGTATTTCACCGACGATGCATTTGCCAAGACTACTTTCCCTGACGCTTGTGGCTCGTTTGACAGACTTCCCGAGGACACGTCAATTCTTGCTCAGAATTGTGATAAATGGGGCAAAGATAGCGCGGGAAAAGTGCAAGTTAACAAATGGGGTCGCTATCCCGCTAATGGAGGGAATCGTTTGGTACCGTATCCATTCGTTATGGAAACATCACCTGCTCGTGGCTTTGGTTGTATGTCGGGTAACCCCAATCGTTGTTATTGTGATGATAGCTTTGCTAGTCCCCAGCCATACAATGTGCACGATACATGGCGTATATCCGTTCGCTAGTATTGTTTGTTTGATTATACTTTTTCATCAATTCAAATCTGATGAAAATATTAATTATCTAATTTCACTGATCTATAAAGTGAACTGAACTCTTTTTATTTATTCTATTTTGATTATTTATGATCATATATTATTATTATTATATTATTATTATTATTATTATTATTATTATTATTATTATTATTTATTATTATTATTATTATTATTATTATTATTATTATTATTATTATTATTATTATTATTATTATTATTATTATTATTATTATTGTTTTGAAAAGTAGAAATCCGCCTGTAAGGTCCCGTCCACACTACTCCGGGTTAGTTTGAAAACGGATACTTTTTTATGTGTTTTTACCGCGAGCGTCCACTCCTGGTCCACACTAAAACGATCGAAAACGGAGATGTTTATCCAAAGCGGAGACTTTTGTAAACGAAGGTCTATCGTTTTAGTGTAGACGGCAAAAACGGAGCTTTTCAGAAACACCACGTCACAACACAGCCCCAGTTTCCCGCAAACGACATTATTTAATATGGAAGACGAGGCGATAGTATCGCTGGCGCTACTGGAGCATGCTTATTGAGCAGAAAAAAATGTCTGAGCAGAGCCTGGTGACGAAAACGCATCTTTGGATCATCGTTGTCATCCCCTAGTGTGGACGGTTGGAAACGATGTGAAAACGCTAGTGTGGACGCAGAGCTTTTTATCCGTTCTCGGTCAAATGAAAACGGAGGTTTTCAAAAACGGATTAGTGTGGACGGGGCATAAAATTGACCGTACAATTTCAACGAAATATTTTAATAATTTGGTCGATTAAATAAATAAAACAAACAGAAGGAGAAGAAGAAGTCAGCTGTTTCGCTGAATTAAGTATATAAAATTTTAATAAGTACACACGGCCTGCTACCATTCTGGCCGTAGCTCAGCTGGTAGTGCATCAGCGAGGTGTTCAGTCCTAGGGGCATGGGTTCTAATTCCATCAGAGTCAGATATTATTTTCTCATTTTCTTTCTTTTTATGGCTAACGCTCAGACTAAATAATTTTATAGGTATATTTACATCATGTTAACTTTAATAATAATAACAATTAGCTAATGCATGCTTTGGTAGTTGAAACTAAGCTGTGATTTATGTCCCTACTGATGAAGTACCTACTACAAGTTATGATGACTGATCGATTAGTTATTTTTAACTGTTCCATCATAACGTTGTTGCACAATACAGCACGATTGATCTTGTTAGATCAGCTATTCGCGAATCAACAGACTGTAGAAAGACTGTTAATGTATTGGGATTAGAACATTAATTAGGTTTATGAAGTATTTTCGGGTTTGGATCGCATACGGCTCGTTCTGTACTGTCAAGACCTCAGTCTGATATTAGTTCCTGTACTGACCTCGCGCTCAGTTATTAAGTAGTTATGATTACGTACTGTTTAATAAACGAGCAAGAGTGTTTTAGTCGGGTTTAAGCTGACCTCTAGGCGATTACTATTAAAGCAGTGCATTACCAATTATAAAGGCACATGCACTTAAGGTATCAGGATATGTTTTTTTAGCAAAAATTTCCAAAATCGGATTTTTAAAGATTTTGGATAAGTTTTCCTTTTTGTATGACTTTCTTTAAAAGAAATTACAAATTTTAACGAATCAAGCAGAGAAAATGAAGATAACCAAAATCGTGACTAATTTGCTACAGGAAACGATATGTCAACAGTAATTGGTTGGATTGTGACGTCATTCGAAGCGCATCAGTACGCGACACTCATAACCACGCGGCGAACGATACAACAACTATACATAATAATTTTTTTTAAACAACGATACACTTTTGAACTTTTTACATGTAAAAGCAAATACACATCCTCAAGAAAACGTAAATCATGAGGAGCCGGAATGATTTTTGACTGTAAGTACCTGGTTGCTAAGATGGCCTTTCGGTAAATTAATCCCGGAGATAATCTCATTAGCTATCACTGGAATATATTACTTATTCCTCATTGGTTCTTATTTGGCCTGGCTCTGTTCTCGATTGAAATGTTTGTTACAACGCACACTGATCTGCAATGGCGAGTAGATAGATAATGGAGTCATTCTATGGAATCTTTTCCGATCAACTGCCAACAGATAAGTGCTCCTGGTATGCTTTAAATTGTTTGATTTGTGGTTGCCGACCAATTAAAGCGATTTATCCAGCGACTGCCAGTATTCCACAATCATTTCAAATAAATATCCATTGAAGAGCTCTCTGATGTCGGCATGGTTCGCCTGCACCAAAAGCATATCTGACAATCGTGACCAAGCGACTGCGTGGTGGTTATGCAAAAGGATCCAAAAGAAAATGGGTTGTGGTTGCTAGTGGTTTTGGCGTTCTACTTGCCACTTTAAAAGGAAACACGACCAGCCATGAAGCTGAAGAATTGGAGTCGACGGCTTGAACAATTTTATAATAATACAGATACAAAGTGTAGCTGATATAGCCACTGAACCCAGTGTCCAGATGCTTCATCGGAGTACACTGGAGGTCAGTTTATAATGTAGAGATAGGGTATAGGCAATCTCAGTGTCCAGGTGCTTCGTCGAAGTACACTGGAGTTATTTATAATGTAGTGATAGGATGTAGCCAAACCCAGTGTCCAGATGCTTCATCGGAGTACACTGGAGGTATTTATAATAGTAGAGATAGGGTATAGGCAATCTCAGTGTCCAGATGCTTCATCGGAGTACACTGGAGGTATTTATAATAGTAGAGATAGGATATAGCCAAACCCAGTGTCCAGATGCTTCATCGGAGTACACTGGAGGTATTTATAATAGTAGATATAGGGTATAGGCAATCTCAGTGTCCAGATGCTTCATCGGAGTACACTGGAGGTATTTATAATAGTAGAGATAGGATATAGCCAAACCCAGTGTCCAGATGCTTCATCGGAGTACACTGGAGGTATTTATAATAGTAGATATAGGGTATAGGCAATCTCAGTGTCCAGATGCTTCATCGGAGTACACTGGAGGTATTTATAATAGTAGAGATAGGATATAGCCAAATCCAGTGTCCAGGTGCTTCATCGGAGTACACTGGAGGTATTTATAATAGTAGAGATAGGATGTAGCCAAATCCAGTGTCCAGATGCTTCATCGAAGTATACTGGAGGTATTTATAATAGTAGAGAGAGGGGATAGGCAATCTCAGTGTCCAGATGCTTCATCGGAGTACACCGCTGGAGGTATTTATAATGTAGAGATAGGATGTAGCCAAACCCAGTGTCCAGATTATAGTAGAGATGTTCTTGGTAATTCCGTCGCTTTTCCTGACCAAAAAGTTCGGACATTGTCCGTGAATTGCCGTACAAACGCACTAACTTTTGTACAGTTTATCGACTTGATTTTAATAGTTTTTCACTATTTTAAATAAGGTTGATAAACAAGATTTAGCTATAAATAAACCTAATGCCATTAGGCCACACAGCGGGATTATAGCGTACATGATGACTGATACTCAAAGTTTCTAAAGAGCGATGACTGACGAATTCCTGATCACACCGGTTAACTGCTGAGATAATCTAATTTACATAGAAAATATTTGACGAATGTGGCCAGGAGATCCACATTCAGATTGGTTGTCAAGGGTTCCGGCTCCTCATGTTATATTCCCATCCAAGAAGAAGATCGTTGACTTCGTCTTCAAAGAAACCGTTCCCAAACAGAGCAGAAAACTATACAAATACATACACACTAAAACATGCCCCGGCACCCGCAATACTCGAACAAGCCAGAGCACAATAAATTTACTGCGATATTTTGTCATTTGCATATGACCTGTCGACCTTTGTTGAATACTGACCAGATATCTTGACAAGTGGTTGACAGATTCAATTACGCTAGGTGTTGGATAAACATGGTGTGGCTTGATCTTCCAAAACAGTAATTGCGTCTTTTCTCGGAACTATTTCAGCGCTAAATGCACGTCTTTCGGAGGCTTAATGTCGCTAGGGTTTCGATGGATTTCGCTGAAAATTTGCAAGGTGGCTCAGCAATAGTTTTTCTAAAAAAAAGTGTCTCCGATTTTTTCATGTTATTTTCGTTCAAACGTTATGGCCCTATTTGTTGACAACATAGCTCTAAAATCAATTGTTTAACTTTGGCGTAGGATTGCGGTTGATCTAAAACAGATATCGGAAAATTGAGACACTGTTTTGAAGTTCATTATTTCGAGAGTCTGTTAGTATGTTTTTCGCAAGCATAGCTTAAATTCCATGTGCAATCGACGCACTACGGTCGAATTTCACGTATACTCGCCTAACAATTTCTATAATGCAAAATCTAAAAATATGAAAGTATACTCAAAAACTACATTTATTCAGCTTTCAGAAAATGTATACTTTTTTGGTAAAATATTGTAAAACGTGCGTGTTGTCGAAGTCCGAAGACATAGGGGTCCAAAACGTATCCTGATACCTTAATGGATTTCGTCCTTCTGATTGGACGAATTAACTATGCATGGATTTTTGAAATAATTTTTAAGAATTTTTAAGTAATAGCAAATTAAAGTATTTATTCAGTATGAGCTCGATAATAAATTGGGTAGCAATGCATGATTATGAAACAGTTTCTAGTATATCATATACACCTGATTGAAACATCGTTGACACGTTCAAAAACATAGAACTTATAAGAAGGTAAGCCCGAAATGGCACATGGGAAACCAGTCAATTAGATGTATTTTATTTACGCTTAAAAATGTATATGGAATGTTATAAAATGGAGAATGAACAAAGATACTGTTTAATCGATACTAAATACTGAATCAAACTACAGTATGATGCATGCATACATACATACACTCATTTCGATAAAGTTAGTCACCCGAAAAGCTTCGAAGGTGAGACCAAGAAGGACCATGGGTACATACATTTTAACCAACCCAGGATCCTCATCGGTCTCACCTTCGAAGATTTACGGGTGACTAACTTTATCGAAATGAGTGTATATGTTACATATGATGTAATTAATTGACATTTTCTCATGTGCCATTTCGGGCTTACCTTCTATGTTCTATGTTTTTGAACGTGTCAACGATATTTCAATAAGGTGTATGCAAATGTACCACGAACTGTACTTGTGGACAGGATATGCTTTTTTCATTGTTATTGTAAGCATTGTACCATAAACTGTACTTGGAGTCTGGATACGCTTCCACGGCACAATTGCTATACCACTATGTATTATATTGACAGTATGTAAATTGTACGTAGGTAAAAAGAAGCAATAAAATAATTCACCAAGCATTTCATAATGACATGTAGTTAAACATCATTTATAATATTCATTAATAATTCATTAGGCAGCTGTCCAAATTGTGCTCAGCATTCTGGTCATGTGGCTACCTTGTAACTCCCATACAATTTCCAAGAAACTAAAAGCACGGGGAGGGTTTGAATAGTTGGCAGGGAATAGGTGGGGTTGATTAATTACTGCAATTGTTCATAAGTATGATACAGAATAGTAATAAAGCTTATTAGTATTCTGTATCTGATACAGAATACTAATAGACCTTATTAGTATTCTGTATCAGATACAGAATACTAATAAGCTCTATAAGTACTGGAAAGTTTCAATGATTTCCATAGTATGTAAAAATCCTGTAAAGATCCTGTAAAGGTACTGTAAATTAAATTGACATGATTATTGTACTTTTACATGGTATGTAAATTTATGGAGATCATGTAAAAAAGCTGTAAAAATCCTGTAAATAAACCCCCAAAACTACCGGTAAAATAACTTGATGATGTAAATATCCTGTAAAAACCATGGAAATTCATCACAGAGATCCTGTAAAAAACATGGAAATCCATGACAGAGATCCTGTAAAAACCATGGAAATCCATGACAGAGATCATGTAAAATCCATGGAAATCTATGGCAGAGATCATGTAAAAACCATGGAAATCCATGACAGACATCCTGTAAAAACCATGCAAATTCATGACAGAGATCCTGTAAAAACCATGGAAATCCATGACAAACATCCTGTAAAAACCATGGAAATCTATGACAGACATCCTGTAAAAACCATGGAAATCTATGACGGACATCCTGTAAAAACCATGGAAATCTATGACAGACATCCTGTAAAACCATGGAAATCTAGGACAGACATCCTGTAAAAACCATGGAAATCTACGACGGACATCCTGTAAAAACCATGGAAATCTATGACAAACATCCTGTAAAAACCATGGAAATCTATGACGGACATCCTGTAAAAACCATGGAAATCTATGACAGATATCCTGTAAAAACCATGGAAATCCATGACAGAGATCATGTAAAAACCATGGAAATCCATGACAGAGATCATGATGTAAAAACCATGGAAATCCATGACAGAGATCATGTAAAAACCATGGAAATCTATGACAGACATCCTGTAAAAACCATGGAAATCTATGACAGACATCCTGTAAAAACCATGGAAATCTAGGACAGACATCCTGTAAAAACCATGGAAATCTACGACGGACATCCTGTAAAAACCATGGAAATCTATGACAAACATCCTGTAAAAACCATGGAAATCTATGACAGACATCCTGTAAAAACCATGGAAATCTATGACAAACATCCTGTAAAATGATGTAAAAACCACCATGGAAATCTATGACGGACATCCTGTAAAAACCATGGAAATCTATGACAGATATCCTGTAAAAAACCATGGAAATCCATGACAGAGATCATGTAAAAACCACGGAAATCCATGACAGAGATCATGATGTAAAAACCATGGAAATCCATGACAGAGATCATGTAAAAACCATGGAAATCCATGACAGAGATCATGTAAAAACCATGGAAATCATTGTCATTTTCACCCACGATTAATTGGTCAATCCACCAATTTTTAAATGTTGCAACTACGCTTAAATTATGTCTTATCCACTGCATTGTATCAGTCATATATAATGGTAGTCAAATATTTAATAACATTACACTTTCTTTGATTCATCACATACACTGTACATTGTATTTGAAATTTAAATGCATGTGTCTACTGCTGATTAGACAGTAATCAGTGTCAAAGTAAATCTGTAGTCATGTATAGTGGGAACATTATACAACCTACATTGTACAGTCTGTATGTACTGACTAAAGTCTATTAAATTCTGTGACAAAGCGGTCAACTGGAAGATGCTGCTGGACCTCACTTCATATTTTTTCAGAAAGTAAAAGGTATTCAATCGTTTTCTGTACTATATCTTCTATACAATGTAGTTGTAGAAGTATCAATCTGTACAAAAGAAAAAACATCAAAGATTGTATTAGTTATTTGTAAATGTAAAGCCCTGGCTAAACATGTTATGTATGATTATTGTTTCCTGGGTGGCTAACTGATGGGAACATACTGTAAGGATATCGGTTGCTAAGGGTATATAATAATTAAGATTACATGTATGTCCTAAATCTTCTTCTTTTCTCATAACTTGTTATAATGTTAAGTGAATATATGGGACTGAGTTTTGACATAATTAAACCTTCCTGGTCATCATCGGTAATTTCGGTAGCTTCATTAGTAATAAGAATAACAAAGTGGGAGTATAGTGTACAGGGGCAGATCAGGAAGATCTATGATTTTGAGTGGAGGGGGGGAGGGCTTCATTTGACATTAAATGTTAAAAACTGAGAAACATTTTATGCCAATTTGTATTTAAAAATATGTTCCTACACTGTCGGGGTAAGAACCCAGTGACCAGCCCTTGGATCTGCCACAGTTGTACAATGTACATGTACATGTATATATATTCAATGTACTAAGAAAAAAACATTGAAACAAAGAACTAATTGGTGGATTTTGAAATCAGCATTGAAAGATCTGACATGGCATGACGTCACTCTTACTGTTATAGAAAACCAGTAATCTTACAGTATAAAGATCTGACATGGCATGACGTCACTCTTACTGTTATAGAAAACCAGTCATCTTACAGCATAAAGATCTGACATGACGTCACTCTTTCTGTTATAGAAAACCAGTAATCTTACAGCTAAACTTACAGATTTCTCTCCTGTTTGCTTTTTCCCATTTTTTCCACTCATTTCAACAATCTAAATCATTATCCAAGTATACATAGAGGAGTAAAAATAGCACGCGAGTAGGACTGGAGCGAGTAAAAATACCACTATTTCGCACACACATTTTTAAATAAATAACCTTGATGGGTTCGCATCACAAAAGGGTTGGATAATAAATAACTTATTTGACATTTTAGTGTGTAGTAGGGCTAGGAAGTTTTATTTGTCTTTGTATTTTGTCTCGCCCTACAGGTTCGACAAAATACTGAGCCTCATATAATGTTTTTGATATTGTATTTTCATAATAACAATATTTACTGAGCTGCGATACTAACCGAAGCATGTTTATAATGTTTATATCCTAAGTGCTTTGCAACAGAATCGCTTGGGTGACTCACCTGTGATTTTGTGAGATTTTGTAGCTATGCAAATGAGGCGAAAGAAATATCATGCCAGGAGGGATGGGGTGTATATTTTAAGCAAAACGTTGGTAAGTCCCGTATATTCTAAAAGTTTAAGCGATTACGGTATCGGGCATTATTTATACAGTAGATTTATCAAACATGTTCATATATAAGCGTCTTTGTTACAGGCGAAGCTAACTTTGTTTTGTTCTCGAATAACATAGTAGCTTGTATTGATGACATACATGTATGTATGTGTGAACAAAACGAGCCGCAGCGACTAGGATACCAGCTTACCCCCCCGGTGATCTTTACTTTTTTTGTACCGATCTGTTGGGGGTCTTTCTGCATTCCAATCGAAGGATTATAGGGTAGGGCGTCAAATCCAACACATAAAGCCTAAAGCGCTGAAATGATAGTTGGGGCCGTGGGCAGTATTTTGATGTCTATATATATATTGGGTTTTTGCCAGGGTTTTAATGACAAGACGACTTTATAGCCTTTTAAATAAGGGATTTATAGAGCTAGTGCGAAACGTTGCCTCTCATAGATCACCAACTGCGGAAATGATACAGTAACAAGTATTGTACTTACGATATATCGATAGATAAATATATTATAGTCTTGTTTAAATAAAATAATGCATGCATTGGTATGTCTGAGAAACAATAATATTATTTAAAGTCAATTTTTGAACATAAAGATCAGTATGATATAATTCGTTGATGTTGCGTGATGGTTTATACGGCCGAGTGTAAACAACAAACCTCAGTTATACTTCTATTAATCCGGTAGCACAGCACCTTACTAATTGTTCTTGCCAGAATGTTAACACAGCTTAGCGGCCAGGCGTTATCTCAAAAGACTGAGAAACACCCTAACAGTTACAACACTATACAACATACATTCAAATATATCAAACGGAATATGAGTGAATGAATGGATCGGATAATAATATTCAATCTGGAATTTTCAGTGCTGTATGTGGACATGTATTTATGTTCGTTTCATTTTCAAAGTGGGCCGGGAGCGCGTTGCGTGACGGAACTAAAGACGGATGCGAGGGAGACTAGTTTTTCAGATGATGTTGTCCGTATTAACCGAGTTCCACTTTTTAAAACTATTAATTTCATTGTTGCATTTACTATGTATTCGTTTGGTCATAGTCTGGGGATGCCTCGTAAAAAAAAACAGATATCACTAGCGTTGACTTATACTTGTAACCCCCCCCCCCTCCCCCCCCCCCCCTCCACCCCCAGGCACTGAATGGTAATGAAAGTGGGTGAATTGGCCAGGACTTAATCAACTGATTAAAGCACTCAGGCACTGCATGGTAATGAAAGTGGGTGAATTGACCAGGACTTAATCACACGATTATAGCACTCAGGCACTGTATGGTAATGAAAGTGGGTGAATTGGCCAAGACTTATAATCACTGAATGATTAAACGGCACTCAGGCACTGCATGGTAATGAAAGTGGGTGAATTGGCCAGGACTAAATAATCACATGAATATAGCACTCAGGCACTGAATGGTAATGAAAGTGGGTGAATTGGCCAGGACTTAATCAAATGATTAAAGCACTCAGGCACTGTATGGTAATGAAAGTGGGTTAATTGGCCAGGACTTAATCAAATGATTAAAGCACTCAGGCACTGTATGGTAATGAAAGTAATTATTATTGTGTGATGAGATGATTCCACAAATAACAAAATAATCTACATTGTCTCTATTTACAGTGTACTAGCATTAGCTTTTTTTTTTTCGGCCTTTGAAATGGATTCTGATTCCTGGAGTCGTCATGTACAGAGCGTACAGTACCACAGAACCTATAAACTGACTCGAGCCGCGAGATTGACGTTGGCGCAGTTGGCGGGATATCCCCAAGATTGAGAAGATAGATCCAACCAGACCTATAATGGTGTCCATAATATATTCAAGTTTGAGACCAGTGGCTTGTTTAGTATTGAGGCGATGATTCCAAACAGAGAAGCGACTAAGACTGATAGTTTCTCGTTCAACAATCCGGCCATTTCTGTAAGAAAGCACCATTGTTGTCGGAACAACTCGACGCTGACAATTGTGATGGAAATTTCGACACCAGTGTATTCTTCCAAAATACCGATACTCGATCATCTAGTTTTGTTCCACAGATCCTGAATTTATCATATACCACTTTCTGCTAGACTTGATCAACAATTTCCTGTATTTCCAACATATTTACGGCTGTAAGTACAGACGGCACACGACCGGCGACAGCAACGCAACGAAGAGAAATGAACCGTATTTGGACTTACAATAGCCTTCGTTGTTAGCGGTCTGCGGAAAAACGTCAAATAGCTCCTCCTCGAAATGTTCCAGTATCGATCATGTACAGCAGCACTTACAAGTGTTGATATGTAGGAAACCGCAAGTAAAAGGATTAAAACACCACATCATGGCAACAGGGAAGTCCCGCTGTTCGGAAAATATCGTTCACTGCGGCTCGTTATGGAGAGCAGTAAAGAGATTTGTTATTTCGAAGACATCTTGATCGTGTTTGTTAATACAGGTTTTGAGCAACTCTGTCACCGGGTTGAGTTTGTTCAACTCTCGAAGTAGTTCTCTGACAACCTTATGCGAAACTTGTAAATAATAATAATACGACATAGTTACAACGTCTCTAGCTAACATCGTGTTCGCTAAACTGTACCTCTATGGCGGTTATTATACTACCTGGTAAGTCAGAGAACTCCAGCGTAATTTCATCATTACACTCCCTGATTACATTCACTTTCATGACTTGCCCTCTTTTTATCCTGAAGTTTATCTGCTTCGCCACCTTATTAGTAAAAGACGTGAGTGGAAGCTCAGTGCTATTCATGGTTAAGTTATTCACAACAGGGATTATGTGACTATTTGGCAGCCGGAAACATATTATATATTGCTTTAGTAACAGTATGACATTATGCATTTCTTCATCGAGCAACTTGACGATTTTTGACTTCAAGTTTTTCATCATCTCCTCTACAATCTTGGCATTGTTGGACTCTGCTATGGCCATCATTAAGGGCTGGCTTTTCTGTGAACGATCCAAAGCTGGCTGAATTGATTCAGGAGTTGGTTCTTCATTTTTCACAGGGTCTTTGAAGTACAGCTTGTCTTCATCGTTTGACTCGAATTCAAGTGATGCAGGATAGAAGCAAAACCAAAGAAAGAAACGAGCTGTGATTGGAGGATTGGTTTCACCAAGCTCTTCTTGAAGGATATCTATTGCTGGCTGCAACGTCTGAAACGCTATTCTCATTTTCCGCTCCTCCGCGCTCCAATCGAGATAACAGCCTGGTGGGAGTCTGTTGACTGAAAGCAAATTGTCAGTCGAAGATGTCTCCAAGCCATATGTGCTATACTTACTACGACGTACAGTTATGTGAATCGGTACATTATCATGTGCGGAAATTGGGTTGCGAGGTACAATTTCAATAATCATTTCTTCATTGCGTCTTGGTAATTGAAAAGTTAGACACCATTTGCACAAATCTTGAACATAACCCACGTTGCTTATATTCTTGATCCACGTAAAGAGCACAGCAGCGACGGGTCCTCTCGACTTCCAAACATTCAGTACATTAGTGTAGGTACATGTAGATTTAGTCACTCTGTACATCGCTGCTAGTCTGATAAACCCTGAAATTGACGGCCATTTTGAAGTACTAGCCATTTGTTGTATGACATCCTCGTCCAATACCATCAACTTCAAGGCATAGAACTTCATTTTCCTGACGTTCACATGCCAGTCTTGAGTGCTCGACATTACTTGATGAAATCGTTTACAAGTCAGAGCGAAATCGTAAAACGAACTAAAGTCGTCTAAATACGATATAATCTCAGTCAAACAGTCGTCGTTCAATGATAAAATGGACGTCGAAACCCTGTCAGTCTTGTTCTCCATGTTGTTTTGTTCTGCTTTGATGAATTTACCGCTTTCCTGCTAACGACAAGCACAGGGATCCCGAAGCATAAGTAATGTGGCATCACGGGTTCAGCAGTCGTTAAATTCACTCTTCGAACACTTAGGCCTAGTTCAAACGCCGCACTTTCCAAGAGCCATTCTTAATTACGTCAATAGGAGCTGCCTCATTATCTACTGTTTGAAATGAGAACGGCTCATGATTAGCACGACGTCTGAACTAGGCCTTAATAGTGAACCCAACACATTTCCAGAAATCCTGAGTAGAAATCCCGACCAAATTAGGAGGAGCTAGTATTAAGGATCTTTTGATTTGTCAATAACACAACATAACAAAACACAACTTAGGATCTCTGCTCATCAATTCTCTATGATGAAATTGGCAATGAAAATCATGATAAAGAAGCAATAACTCCACGTTAAAACACACATCAACCACTACAGAAAAATCTGAGCCCCAGGGCCCGGTTGCACGAAAGGTGAATAGCGCTATCCACCGGATAAGTCTTATCCAACGGATAAAACTGATGCAGTTATCCAATAAATTTTATCCGTTGGATAAGACTTATCCGGTGGATAGCGCTATTCACCTTTCGTGCAACCGGGCCCAGGTGGGAAACGAACCCACGACCTGCCGATATACGGTTGCTCTATCACTGAGCTACTGGAAACTCTTTTGATTATCTGAGGGTTAAGTGTGATATAGCACTAAAATCCATCAGATCTGAATTTCTTAAATCTCTTTTAGATACAAACTCTCTTTTTAGTACGTTTGATTATACAAATTTATTTTACTATATAATTTATGCAATTATTTCAAAAATACACCTATACTGGCTTATAAAAACCTTTAAAAACACGTTCCGATGTTTTTTTTGCGATTGCTCTAGAAAAAACCTCGAATTCTTCCCTTGGTAACGGTCTGGTACAACTTGACAACGGAGCACTGATCCGAAAATGTATACAAATTTGCATATTTTCACGGTGTGTTCGGTATTCGGTCGAGAACTTCCAATGAAGTGACTATAAAGGACTTGACTTGCCTTCGAACTAAATGTGATATCACATCGGATGAGTGACTTAGAGACACCATTACGAACTCTTGCACGATTTTATGTGCTATCATTTGAACTCAATAAGATTCATGGCCTTCAGCAAGCTAGCAAGCCAAGGTTCGAAGGCGTGACGTCTGGTTACTTCGGCTGCTCCCTCTCTACGTCATGATGACGTTTACAATCTACAATAACATTTAAACGATATTCAACGGACACAAGAATTCAGGAATTTATTATACTGATAGAACCGCCTGTTCAAAGAGTGCACAGCGTCAACTTATGAACGCAACCGTTGCGTATACTATGTAATCTTCTTATTGGGTGGGACGTGGTGTACTGTATTGTAAAGGGGACTTCGTGTCCTATTATACAACACCTGCCCTATGGGCGAATCTTGGAAAAAAAATAAAAAATAGTTGGTCGAACCTCAGAGCTCCAATCCTATTTTAGTAAATGGCTATTACCCAATCACTAGTCCAGAACTGTACCCACCTTTCTCAATAACTATACAAATACTGCGCGCGAAAGACATTTTCAGACAATGTTTTGGTACATACTCTATTCTGTATAATAAATATAACAATAATTTCCCTTGTTACGTGCAGATACGAACTGGCCATGGTATCACATCATTAAAGCTTTTCCCATTGGAGGAAGTGTTCTACAAACATGGTATGTATGTCACCATGGCAACACGCCGCTACGAAATATCAATATATCAATATATCGGGTGAATTCTGGGTAATTAAATAATCGAAAATTCCCCTTAAAGCGGATTAACGTCAGCAAAGCTGGTAGAAATATTTAGTATAATGTTTATTTTAGTCTTATGTTTGTTGTTTGTAAATTTTGCTTCATTTAATAAGATAGGAAACTCAAAATAGTATTATTGAATTACCCATAATGCACCCGATATATTGATATATTGATATTTCGTGACGGCCAAAATTTTTGCAAATGACTGTACCTAACTCGAACAGTTATAGAAATATGTAAATAAATTATTCTTATTTATTATTTTACCCGCTTAAATAATGCCTTTCAATAGGAAATTAAAATATATAAAACAATGTTATTATCTTTAAAAGGGAGAAAAAAAAGTAAAAATCAATTATACTCGGCATAGCTTGTGCCAGTGCCGCTAAAACGGAAATCTCTATTTGGACGACAAGTTTAGCTAGTCTATCTGAACAATGGTCATTGTTGTGCAAATTCGATGCCTGAAGTCCTGAGGGAAAACGCAACTAATGAGTGTTTATTGTCACATTACAAAGAACCTAATGAACTTCTCAAGGTAGTTAAGGCCTGGGTCAGGAGCAAAAAACGAAAAAATAAATACAAGCTGATGTATCTATCTTACTTCAATTACCGAGTTGTACGAATCCCTGCATAGAGATTGGGATTTTCTTTAACACTTAAAGGGGCACTGTCACGACGCGCGCATGCGTCAATTTTAATGATATTCAGAGATTTTAATGATATGCAGAGGTCAACGAACTCGTCTGTGTTTACGAAGAGAATTCAATGTGTTTTGAAAGTGTTTTACGATCAAGTTTTCGCAGAGTGCTTCCAAGTTATTCAGAATATACAACCTTTACAGCGTGTGACCTAAATATTTCATGAAATAAGTACTTATTATAGCGACTTCTGGTGAAGGAACGGCATTAAATAGCAGACAATCCGAGGTGACAACTCAGGTCTCAGATGAAGTTATTCACATTTCACATCGCTAAAAAACCAAGTCCCACATTACTTCTTTGCTTCAAAAAAGACTAACGAAGATGTACATGTCACTACTGTATAAGGTACTCGTGTTTTCTTAAATTGTAAGAGTACAAAAGAGAATTGCACAAAATAATTCCCGTGTGAAAAGTATAATCACTGAGTTCTCTTTGCCGTCACGGTTGTGTCACTACTCCAAACCTCGCAGAAATAAAAACTCATACAATGTGACAGTTGTTTGCAATAGCTTCAGTACATGCATATGAACTCGAAGGAATACATTGATATGATGTATGCAACTGAGTTCTTTTTGAGAACATAATAATTCGAGTGAATAAGTCAATGAACGCGTTGTCAAACATTGTTGTTGTCGTTCGGAATACTTTCCTACCTCCTTTGGTACTCCAGAGCTGTTAAAGAGAAGTATAGCGAACTCAGAATATGTAGTATAACCGTATTCTATCTTCCCAGTAAACCAAAACTTATAAACCTGTCGCCTGAATACATTCGTTGTCAACCACTACATCCCGGCGGCCGCCATGAGAAGCCATCGCCATCGCTCTCGCCGATTAAATAAAAAGCGTATAAAATTGGACTTCAAACCAAAAATAACTACCTACAAATACGAAACAACAATCAATCTAAGTACTGAATAAGTATCATCTTCTAGAGTGCAAGGATTACAATGATATAACTCGATATATTAACACACTGAATTTGAATTTTCCTCGGGTCTCTTGAAAGCGTTGGCGAACGATTTCAAGATTGAAGCCAAGATTCGCGCATGCGCGTGTCGTGACAGTGCCCCTTTAAGGATATATTTGCTAAAACAGGTCACGTGACCTGAACTTTTAAACAATTTTCCTTAATATTTCTTTTACCAACATAACAGTACAATATCTATATGCAGCATGTTATTCAGCTCTATTAGAAGCATTGATTTTGATATTAATTTTTTTGCCACTTACAAAACTCGAAAGCGGATCCACGAATTAGTGTTTTTCTGGATTATGACGTCATAGATCACGTGACCACCACAAAAAGCAAACCAAAATTTTAAGGATGTCAAAACTAACACAATATATAAATATGACTTGAAAATATATTTCCATAGTCAAGCAATTCTTCATTCTGTCCTCAAGGTCAAACAAGGTCAAACCCAGGCCTTAACTACCTTGAGTTGTTGTGTCTACAGATCTTGTAAAAAGATGCATGCCTTTCATTGTGTTACTATCATTCCCTTAGGCTTAGTTACTTATGATAATTCTGATCAAATTTACCGCAGATGTTGATCTCGAGATTTGGGCTCACGAACATTCGTATGAAAGACGTCTCTAGCCCGTCTATAATATAATCATAAGGTAAGACAAACTTGATCAGGATTTGTGCAATAAAATTGTCAGTCCTCTGTATCACTGAGGCCTTCAAAGTCAATTAACTGCAGTGATTTCCTCAACTTTGTACGAAGCATTTGGTTTCTCTGAACATTTTAGCACTGAGAGAGTTACTCCTTGAAAGAGCAAGAATATAGACGAGCCGCCTCTAAGAGGAAGAGCTTCGATGCCGGCGTGTACATTAGAGCGGTTATTTACTCTCGCGATTCGCACAGGATTTCTTGAGAATAGACAGGCTGGCAACATTAGGATGATTAGAAGGAATAAAGAGCCCCTACCGTCAGACCGACCTCTATGTGAAAGTATCACTGAAGTGAAGTGTAGTTGAACATAGAGCGACAACTAATTTTAAACGACAAAACTGAATCCCCGTTTTCAGTTGGTTTGCCAGTCGGCTGTTTGATATGATATTGTGTTATTTACTTTGATGTATACACCAGCGATGAAAATCAGTCATAATCATAACAAATTGAGTGTACTGATACCATGATAGTACCAAAATAATACGATCTCACATCGAGGGACAATTTTTCAGCTTAAAATAAGTTCTCGAATGCAAAGATTAAGCTTAGAAGAAGTCAATTTGTGCTATTTTCGGCTGGGGAGCTAGTTAATAAGTATTGTACTATTGAGGAATGTTAGGAAAACACGTGCAAAAATGATAAATAGCAAAATATTTGAGAATACTTGAATGTAGATAACTCAAATTCACATTTGACCTTCAATGTGTCAGAACTAACGTTCACTGTGAAGTAACTCTTGAAATCATCTTCGATGAGAATAAACCCAAAGGACAATGTAGCTGGTATTAGGATAACTCCTTGATATATATCTTGAAGTTGCAGGTTTACGATACATTATTAAAGGATTGGTGTTTGTCTCTGACTTCTGTTTTTCATATAGACGTTTCGGCCATTAATCAATGGCCTTCATCAGTATTAATCGGAAACGTTGCGATCTTTGAAATACTTAACGTTTGCGGCGCGCGCTTGATGTCCTTGCGCGCGCTTATTTCTTAGTCCCATGATGGTCTTGTAGACTTCAGAAATTTGAATGCAATCATTCCCTGCGTTGGCATCTTGGCCCGTGAACCACAGACCTCCAGTTCCAGTACAATGACCAACGACGTCGAGGAACAAAAAAGATCAATTGTTGTCCTTCCTTACGTTAAAGGCGTGTCCGAGAAAATTAGCAGAGTTTTGAAACAACACAACTTGGATGTTGCTTACCGCCCTCTGACCAAACTGTGCAATCTCTTTCCACGACCAAAAGATCGCAAAGATGCAAGCAGCGAAACTGACATAGTATACAAAATCAAATGCTCAGAATGTGATTTTGTATACTATGGCCAGACAGGCAGATCAATGAAAACACGAACTTCGGAGCACAGAGGAGCCATTGCTCACAACCACCCTAACTCAAAGATAGCACAGCACAGCAACGAAACAGGACATTCTTTTGACTTTAAAAACATTACAATTGTGGACAGAGAAAAAAAACTACCACCAGAGGCTTTTCCTTGAAGCGTGGTTCACGGGCCAAGATGCCAACGCAGGGAATGATTGCATTCAAATTTCTGAAGTCTACAAGACCATCATGGGACTAAGAAATAAGCGCGCGCAAGGACATCAAGCGCGCGCGCCGCAAACGTTAAGTATTTCAAAGATCGCAACGTTTCCGATTAATACTGATGAAGGCCATTGATTAATGGCCGAAACGTCTATATGAAAAACAGAAGTCAGAGACAAACACCAATCCTTTAATAATGTAGGATAACTCCTTGTTTTGGCGGATTTTGTTCCTTGATATTTTATCATCTACGACCCTTATACGGAAACAAGACGCTCACTCGAGCGTTCACTCGTGCCCTGGTGCAATTGCCTTTTCTGAACCAATCAAAAAGCATGCACCAAAAGTGCCTTGTATACGGGGTGTGCGGCTAGTGCAGTCTTTGTAAGCTTAAATATATTTAACACAAACAAACGATGGCCGTTATCAGAACCGTCTGACCTATGCAACCTCAAGAAGTACCGAAAACGTACTGATTCGAGATGTTTATCTATGATCACCGACAAACAGTCTCCCTCGTCACGCAACTGTCATTGTCATTGTCATAACGTTTGGTATTGCCGGCTCGTGGACCAACATTCAGTATTCCGAGCTATAGACTAGCCAGCGGAGGAGGCTATCTTTCGGAACTTTACAGTATACAGCTAATTCAGAAAACGTTGTCGGCGATCGACTTCAAGCCTACGCGACTAGACCGAAATGGAGTATGGGTAGTTATGATAATCGGCTTGCATGCTTTTCGTATTTGGCAGGTGAATCTGTAAATGTATGCCTACGCGTTTTAAAACAAGGAAACAGAAGCAGATGGTGAACAAAATGGCAAGGAAGTTGAGGATTCTGTTGTGTTTTTGAATACAATTTTAGTTGAAGTTCGCGCGCTGCGCGCTGCACGCTGGAATGTCATTATCTAGTTTACATAAACTCGTGTTGAATATTAATTAACTCGAACGTTTACAATAACTTCAGAATATTGGTCTTTTCCAGTGAAATACTCCATAATTTTCGACTTTTTATAATATAAAATAAATAGAAGATGGCTTTATATGTATGCACGCCTGAGCTCTTGAAATGCAGCTGACTGAATGCGTGCATCATTTTTGTATAGAACATAGAAAGCCATCTTCTATTTGTGAAATGATTCATATTCCGTGAGAGACGTTCCTTTTTGATAGTGTATTTATAGAAGCATTGATATTTACCCATACTCCTTTTCGGTCTAGTCGCGTAGGCTTGAAGTCGATCGCCGACAACGTTTTCTGAATTAGCTGTATCAGTAAAAACGTTAATAGTCCGACTTCACGCTACTAGAGCGTCGTTTCAATCTAAATTGAGACGAGAAAAGACTTAGATTTTTGCCCCTTGATCCCCGGTGCTTCCCCTGATTGGTTTGTGCTTTATAATCTTTCTTGTGGCCATGCAGACTTGATGTCTCCTTCCGGCCATAGCTCGACGGCTACGAACAACAACAAAAAGAGAACAAAAAATACGGTCTCGAAACCTAGACTCGTGCGCCGGCCTTCGACCTGGGCACGAGTAAAAAATCATCTACAGCAAAACAAAAGTAGCCAGACTATTGAACTCCTTTCAAATATTTTCTTGAACATCATTCTAGAGACGAAGATCGCTCACTAAATCTCCCACCGCAGTGCAATTTGCAAAGAAAATGGCGGCAAATCACTTTCAAATCTGAATTCTAACGCATGCGCAGACTAAATGTATACATGTTTACAGGCCTGTGTTTCAGGTAGTCATTTCTAGAACTGATTAACGAAACATGAGTGTTCTATCACTTTTAGTTATAACACTCATGTTTATGAATTGCAATTTAATGGTATCCGTAGTGTTAACAATCCGGTATCCGTAGTGTCCAAATTTAGATATTCTAGATTTTTTAATCATTTCCAGGGACTTCATGTTAATCGGTTTCATTTCTGGGGTCCTTGTGACCCCTACCAAGGGAAAAATAAAAAGCGATAGAGCACTCGTGTTTTATGAATAATTTATATAACTAAAACCTGGCAGGTCTGTATGGGGGTATAAAGGTCCATGCACCTGACCAAATGGACTGCTCTCATTGGACTAATAGCTCATGAATTATTAATTAGTTTTAGAATATTATATAAAGTTTTGAGTAATAGGAACGTGTTTAAATGAAACCATGAAGTTGGCGTAATTATCTTGGTTGCAATTCAAAGGAAGAAGTGGAACTAAATATCACAATGAACATCCTCCTTGTCTTACGTTTTGAAAAGGCTAACAAAGCTGTAAACAGTCTTCTCCATTTGTCCAAATCATTTTCAATATTTATCGGACCAGACAGGACGTTTCTAAATCAACGTCCGTGAGAAACAACTTCGTCGCGATGTCTGCAAACTCGACGTCTGCACCATCACAAAGCCTCAACCACTGCAGTAATCCAAAGTACGAGATGGTGGTATTAGCTATAATAATTGTAATGTTGGGATTTTTACTAAACGGGTCCATCATCATCGTATTGGTTCGTAAACGTCGTCGCCTGTCAGTCGGTAATTTGTTGATCCTTCACTTGGCTGTTGGAGATTTCTTGTTTTTTGTAACACTATCTCCTTACCTTTTCCTTTTGCTGCTTGGGAGTCCGCTAATCTTCAAGCCATTCTTCTGCCAATTCACTGCATTTTTCAGTCGATTGTCCATTGCCTTATCCATGTATTTGATAACTATCATGGCAATTACTCGTTGCTACAGCGTATTGAAGCCTTTTCACTATCGCGCAAACGTGTCCCCGTCCATTGTGAATCGATTATGCATTGGTGCTTGGTTTGTGTGCTTGATTCTCTTATTGACGTCCTTATTCGGCTGGGGTCAGTACGAGGTGATTGATGTCCAGTGTTGGTGTGGTTTAAATTCCAGTAAACACAAATACAATTGGTTCACGTTTTTCTCCCTCGTCTTTGCACTACCAATGTTGGTGAATACAATAGTTTTTACAAGCACAGTGAAGTTTTTGATTAGCCGTATAAAGAAGATCAGTCATCGAGAAGAAAAGAGAAAAGAGACAGTTGAAGCCAAGCTAGCATCTTCAGGCAAGCTGACATTCTCAAAGGCAGAAGGAAAAAACTCTGAAGTTCCTGAAGTCGGTGTAAATGGTAGGTACGCAAGGAAAACAGATGTGGAAGACAATCAGATGATATTAGAAGAAAATGAAAATCTACGAGGTAAAAGAAGCGTTACGTTTATTGTTAAGGTTGATGTTCACAATGTGGATTCAAGACTGGGTCTGGATTCTCAAGAAAATCCATCAAAGAATTACAAGAGTATGTATCCCAAACAACCAGGCAACCTAGACCAGAAAAACCAACATAGAAGACGTAGTTCATTTACAGTATGTCGATGAAATTCAGGGAGTCGAAACAGAGAACGATAAAGAAATCGAAACAATTGGAAAAGTCGATCATAGTTTAGTAGATGAAGCTGATGAACACACTTCAACTAAATTGACATCAATACCTAGCACATCCAATGAAGGAAATGAATACACGAAGTCAAGACAGAATCAGCGCCACTCGAAAGGAAATATGTCAGAAAAAATCAGCAGATACGGAGTACAGATCAACTGTTCTTGTTATTTTAATGTTTATTTCGTTTGTTTTGTGTTGTGGTCCTATTTTCATTGTTAAGAGTTGGTATGCTCTAACTCCCGAATCTGTTCCTCTGAAAGCTTTAGTAATTAGTCGTTTTCTTGCCGCACTGAATTCAGTTTTCAATCCATTCTTGTATGGGTTCATAAGCAAGGAAATACGATCTAACGTATGGGGTTTGTGGAAGGGGTTATTTAAAGGAATGTTGTGTAGAGCCCAAACTGCTGAAATTGTTCCACCTTAACTCGATATTAGAAATGTTTACTTACAAAATAGATGTATTTTTGTTAACCGTAAAACGTATATAAACTTTTATCGTTGATTTATTTTGGACGAAAGTTCTAATAAAAGAGTTTAATTTACATGTAGGAAAGATAGCATGTGTTTCTTGATTATCATTTTACACAATTTTCCCATAGCCTACAATGAAAGGGTTTTTACATGAGGCAATTAACACATACAAATATCGGGCGCGATTTGGTCCAAAATTAAGATTTCTTAATTATCTATGGTTGATTGCGTTCCATCTTTTTTCTCAGTGATAAATCAACGCACACAACTCAGTCGAAGACAAAAAAAACTAGCTCAAATACACAATACACTTTATCGTTTGTTTTGAACACAAGCTGTCCAATTGTAGCCTGAGAAAACAGCCGCCTCTCATCGGGTTCAAATTTTAGTTCACCCGAGAGAGACGTCTGAGATTCGATCCGAAAAATCCCATACTGATGACGTAAATTATGCAAATCATTCGCGTGCCACACAAACTCAACGGCTCACTTTGGTGAAAGATTTCACCTCAATGAAGAGGAAAATCAACACTTTATTGCTCAACAATGAAATAAAAACACATAAGCTGTATTTCCGAAAATTATTTGTGCATCTCAAAGCATGGAAACGTGTGTGTTTATTTAAAGCTTGACCTCTGTCACACACACCATCGTAAATATCGAGACTTTGTATGGTTAAAAATATTTGAAATTCTGTCAACGTCTTATTTCCAGCTTACCTAAATAAGTCGCAGACAACCGGTGCAAACGGTGCCAACGTGTTTTGCAAATGATATCGCAGTAGACTCTGGGATCGATATTCGTCCAAAACTCTTTGCGAATCTACTACAGTGTTGTTTACGTCCGCCATTTTATTGCTTCGATAAGAATTGAGCTGGACGAGTACTATAAACGATGGAAAACACGGAAGTGCAATGCAGTTGCTATTCTGCTAGATGAACTTGATGACATAGAGTAGCGTCAAGGTAGCGTTTACTTGAATCTCTACTTGAACGTCCGAGTTTCCCTCGCTCGGCTCCATATCGAAGAGATAAAAAGACGGACGTAAAAAAAACACTGAAGTAGTTTCGGAAAACAGCAAAAGCACAGGATAGCAATATTTGAATAGAAAAATAATAATAATAATAATAATAATAATAATAATAATAATAATAATAATAATAATAATAATAATAATAATAATAATAATAATAATAATAATAATAATAATAATAATAACAATAACAATAATAATAATAATAATAATAATAATAATAATAATAATATAATAATAATAATAATAATAATAATAATAATAATAATAATAATAATAATAATAATAATAACAATAACAATAACAATAATAATAATAATAATAATAATAATAACAATAACAATAAATAATAATAATAATAATAATAATAATAATAATAATAATAATAATAATAATAATAATAATAATAATAATAATAATAATAATAATAATAATAATAATAATAATAATAATAATAATAATAATAATAATAATAATAATAATAATAATAATAATAATAACAATAACAATAACAATAACAATAATAATAATAATAATAATAACAATAATAATAATAATAATAATAATAATAATAATAATAATAATAATAATAATAATAACAATAACAATAACAATAATAATAATAATAATAATAATAACAATAATAATAATAATAATAATAATAATAATAATAATAATAATAATAATAATAATAATAACAATAACAATAACAATAACAATAACAATAACAATAACAATAACAATAACAATAACAATAACAATAACAATAATAATAATAATGGTCGTTCTTATATAGCGCATTTCACATTCGTTCCAATGCGCTTTACAAACCGATGGAGGACTTTTTCGGGCTGCATATGAAAGGCGCCTATAGCAGCCGAGCAATAGTTAGAAACTATTGTTAGACATGCCACATCGACGCACCTAACCAGACACGAAACAAGACCAAATCTCCATGGATACCGTCGAATGAACAATTCAGTGCGCACGCGCGAGCCCAATAATGTTGTGCAAAGCATGCAAACGGCGCCAACATGTTGTGACATGCTTAATCGATCACGAGAACAATAGAAATGTTGGCCGATGTTGGGTCAAAAGTTTGACTGGATTCAAACTTCACCCAACGTGTTGCCCAACTGCAGGGTGTGCAAACGGCGCCAATATCTTGAGCCCAACAAAGTTGGGCAATGCTGCAATTGTGCCAACATGTTGGCACTGTTTGCACGGACCTGTAGAATAATTGACAGCTATGCCATGAACAAGGCGATATTATAACCCTAATGCTGAGAACATATAATGGTACTTACAGACTTCCTAATGTTTTTGAAGAACATTGAGTATATAAAAATAAACCTTTATACCATTCTTTTTGTGATCGAATACTGCAGACAGCACATTTCAAGAGCATATAATGTTAATGGATTAAATTAGGAAACGGTAGTTCGTATTCAGTGATCTTTCCATGGAGAAAGTTTTTCACCAGATGTCTTTAGATTTATCAATCTATGGAGTTTTATTTTATCTGAAAAGACAGATATCATTATTAAGATGTTATACACGTTGAAACCTCAAAATGTTCTTGATTTCAGTGAAGCAAATATTATTTGCTGAAAATCTATCTTGTCATAATGAATGAATAGCTTCAATCGGATAAACTGAGTGTCCTTATCGAACGCGCTCGATCTGCACTGATTAACGTGAAGCAAAGCCTTCAAAGCCTTAGTACCGCAAACATATCTTATTGCGTTTGCAGTATACTTCTCAATGCAGCATCTAGACTCATTAGCCTTTCAGGAAAGTCAGAACACATAACACCTATATATTAACTATATTGGCTCCCAGAAGAGCAGCGTATTTAGTCGGGCATCCTGTGGAAGCTCTAAAAATGAGAAGCGTTCTTTGTCGTCGTCGTCGTCGACCTCAAATCCAGCGCATGCGCCCTGTGCCGGTCGAAGGAGACATGAAGTCTGTCCAAGAAAGATTAGAAAGCACAAACCAATCAGGGAAAGCACCGGAGGTCAAGGGGCCAACATATAAGTCTTTTCTCGTCTAAGTCTATATTTAGATTGAAACAGGACGCTCTAGTAGCGTGAAGTATATACTGTAAAGTTCGCAGTACTGAAATTGCAAGGAAAGCATGTTCTATCTAGCTCGAGTCACGCAACGACGAGCAACCAAAAACTGTTTCAATCGCACTGAAAATCGCACTATAAGATATCTATATTTAGTTCAAATAGGTTACATTTCATTTAGAAGCCCGACTTCACGCTAGAAGAGCGTCTAGTTTATATTAAAATAGAGATTATTACATATTAAGAGGATATTTATTTGAACATCGCGTAATATCCGCGAAAAGCGCCAAAAACGAGCGCTTTTGAATAGTTTGACTTTCGATTTTCGCTTTGGATTAACACTCTAATTTTTTATTTTAACTAAGCACAAACTATTAAAAACAAAGTAAATTGTCTGTTTAAAGCTGTTTTAGCGTTGTACAAAGCCATTTTCCTGCTTTTTGTTTCAAATTTGAGCTAATTCAGGGGCAAACATCAGCAATACTAGCAAATATACTGATCTAGCCCATGTGGACAGTTTTCAAATCAAATTTTCACTTTGGATTAACACTCTAATTTCACTTTTACCGGTCAAAAACCATCCCAAATCACTTGAACTCTTTGCTGAAGCAGTTTTTTAGCCTTGTACAAAACGTATTCTCCATGCTATTGGTTTTTGGCGCTCAATACGCGCGTTCGTAAAAAAATCTCCTCTTAAGAGAGACTTTCTGTAAATATGGAGAATTTTGTCGCCAGTTTCAAAAAAAACTATTTCTCTCATATTATGTTTCTAGATAGCCCTAGGATAGGGGTGATTCGTGGTGTAATTTGTTTCTCATAAATAACTTTTCTTTTTGAGAAAAATCCAAAAGTTCATATATGCCGTCTCAGGCCTGAAATTGACCAAAATATACACCGGTCAACCGTGACTCGTAACTTGTCTCGTGGTCCATAAAGACACAAACCTAGACCATTTTAAGTCCAGAATCCCTTAAAGGATGTGTTTCTTGCTTACCAGAGCTTAATAGTTTGTTCTTATCTTTATCACGGAAGAGGAATATTGTCCGAGAAAAGGGCATAATTTTTAAATTGACAAAACTCTGATTTAGGACCATATTTCAAAAAATTTTGTTTACCATGTGCCATAGTTCCGATTTTTTCTAACATCGTATGTGGTTTCTTTAGACGTTGTTTTTAAACATACTTGAAAA
>JAUJYZ010001421.1:0-67500 GCA_033675265.1 Actinostola sp. cb2023
TAGCAATTGTTTCCTATAGATAATGGTATTTAGAGTAATGAAAATTATTGCATTCCTAATGTAGCTATTATAAAAGGTTGATGTGAATAAAGACAACAAACCATTCTCTACTTTATTTCAACATCATCCACAACACAGCTATAGCTTAATATTACAACCAGAATGGTTCAGCTGCCTCAATAAAGTGACGTACTTTATATCTTCATTGTAAAGCCCTTTTGAGCGACAATGTCCAAATATTTTGTCACTTTTATATGTTCGTTCAAAATTCTGGCAGCGTGTGTCTAGACTGATTCACGATGATAAGTCGCTGTGTTCGCTCCTTTGCTGCATTGTGAGCGAAAATCAGAATCAACGATAGCGAACAGTGCCTTCAAATGTAGCCAGAAAATTTGACCTCATGCAAGCTAACAGAAAATACTTTTATTCGGTTCAAGTCAGAATTTCAGTTTTTTAAATTTGATTTAATATTAATTCTGAGCCAGTTTGTTTTAATAAACAGCTGACTTGATATGTTGTAGAATCAATGAAATGGCAGGTAAAAATAATATAAAGTCTTGCATGAGCTTAAAAAAAACAGTTGATTTTTTCTACCGTAGAAAAAATCATTGTACACAGTAAGCTCAAACTGACTTTAGTATTATTTTACCTGAAAACCACTCTACTCTTTGATAAGTACACTATTATAACTTAGTTCAGGATGTTATTATAATTTTGAATTCCTTAGCTTTCTTGGCTTTTCTACACGGCTATTTCATGTACATTTTTTGTTTCATCATAAATAAAATAAAATAAATAATTTCAGTTTTTAAAACGTTATATTTTTCAATTTTTCATTATTAATCAAAGTAACAAACTTGTCGTAAAAAGTAGAGAAATATACTAATTTTTCTGAAGAGGGGGGGCGAATTCACCAGGAGGTAAAATTACCGGTGAATTCGCCCCGACACCGGCATTCCAAGATCATCCGATGAATAAAAATGCGATAAAATCTTCATCCAGGCCACAGGAAAAGAAGCTCCTCTGTACCTCACTTCACTGTTTTAGAAGGAACTTTGTGACAATGTCGAGAATTTTCGACAAAATCCTACTTCCTACTTCATTTTGCTGCTTTTCAGATAACAATTACACACCGGCGGTTTGGAATATTCATTAGCTTGGTTCTCACTGCTAGTCCTGCACAAGTTTAATTAGGTTCTTCGTAAGAGATTATCCATGATACCAGATCGTTGAATTCCTTCTCAGAAAGAGTAGAAGATGTTCGTTTTTTGGCCGGGTTTTGAACTGGCCTTTTTAACTAGTAGCTTTGTTTTTAGAAGTTCTCGCACTTGAAGTTTTGATATAAATAATAATACCTGGAGTTGCTTTTTTGTTTTGTTTTTAATGTTTTCAATCATTGTTCTTCTCGCTTGATGAAGTACTGAAGTCGGCAAACGACGAAACTGATCTGAAATTTCACTAGATTCTGATTCTTTTATTAGAATCACTGGAACTACACGGTACGCTTTCGGCCGACATTGAAAGCAAAGCTAGCAGTGTTGAATCTGACGTCAAATTCCTATTGTGTAAGACGCGACATGATTGGTTAATCGCGCGGAATTTTTAATGAGTGTTCTATTTTTAGCCCAATTTGTGCATTTGATGTCACACAAACCTATTATAGGAGAGGAAGGCTCCTAGTAATGGACTCCTGCTCTGTTACAATTTTTTTTTTTTACATATATTCTTTATTGAGCAATTTCTTACATATCATCTTTACATATCATCATTAAATTATTATTATTATTATTACATGATATACTATCGATTTATGTATTATACATGTAGATTGACAACTATTCTATTACAAAATCATATTAAAACATACATGCATTAACTGTCGGCATTTGTTTTTCCTTACAATACATGATTGGCAATATACACCTATTCCAAAACTCGTAGTCCGGGCCGAAAGCAACAAGCAACAAGCTGATGACTGCAAAGGACTTTGGGACTTTCTCCTTATTCATTTATTCAATCGTAGACATTTTGACAACATGCATTTTCAAATTGCCGAATAGTTCCAAATGATTGCTATTCAACGTCCGTAGGGATAACTTCTCAAATACCACGGATAAATAAATTAATTAGGAGATTCGCAAAGTCCTTTGCGGTCGACAGCTTGTTGCTTGTTGCTTTCGGCGCGGACAACAATATTTGGAATAGGTGTATATAGGGACGTACGAGTAGAAACGAAGAAAAGAAGAAAACAAATATGGGTGAAGAAATAAAGAAATCGGTCTGACCAACTTAATAAATTAAACTATAAGTTGGAAGCAGCTTTGCTCATAAATTTGGCTTCATATATGGTCCCTGGATAAATAGTTAGTTTCCCTAGGGACCATACATTTTCATGTATGTTTTAAAACTGAATAATACAGTAGAATCCCGTTTTCTCGAAATCCCATGGGAATCGATAAAATGTTCGAGCGGGGGTTCGAGATAACCGAGTTCGAGATTTTGGGGTTCAACTGTAATTATATACAAGCATCAAGAGTTCCAGACTTCCGGTACGCGCGCAATGCATTGTGAGATTATTACAAAGGAAAAGTGAGCACCAAGTGAGCAAAAACATAGCTTGGGCTCCCTGTGTCTAGAATTGGTGCTCACTTTTCCTTTGTAATAACACCGGAAGTCTGGAACTCTTGATACTTGTATTGAGTAAGTGCATTGATGTGGTCACGGCCATGTTGTTACATAATAAGCCCTTTCACGGTTTTACGCCGCCATCTTGAATTGGGGCAAACACGGCAAAATCTATAGAAATCTGGATCACTTTGACTTGCAGTAACTCCGTTCGATTTCGTTGGATTTTCAAGAACTTACCATTTTAGTAAACATGTTTTCTTCTGTATTTGTGGCCTATAAAATGTTGGAAGGCAACAAATCGAGATTAAAAATATTTTTGTTTTCAAAATAAAACGTTCGGCAAGTGAATATACCATATCAAACTTATGTCCTGCATCATTGAACATTTGCTCCTGTTGGGATCCAGCACGCGGACAACGTTTTTTGTTTTACTAATGCACGTGAGGCCCGATTGATCCAGCAATTTGTTCACTATGACCGCTAAATAAAGCAGATTCGTACGTGACTGGTTTATCATTTCTGAATTCATATTTTTCCTTTGACAATGTGTAAATCAGGTAGCTAAAATATAAGAGAGGATGGAAAAGCTGCATATGTTTCCTCAACGGGAAAATATATCACAAATTCGAACTAACCGTATTGATCTCGTGCGTGTAAATATTGGAAATTGCCTTCAAAAAACGTCCTTTCCGAGCCATAATTTATTTGCGAATTCGCCGGCCTATGTAGCTTCTACACTGACAGACCGCGATACAGAGCACCAATATGATGTTCACGGCAAACAAAGAGTTTTAGATTTCATTTTGCCACCGCTTAATTAAGTTTAATATACATGTATTTTATATCAAAATGCGCGTACAATTACAGAGCATTAGAATCCGGCGGTAGGTATTTGATTGACACAATTCCCAAAGAATTCAGAGGGATTTTGTGTGCAGCGTATGTCACGCTCTCCTATATCTCTTCAGAGATTTCAGTTCGATTGACTTTGAAGAAACGGAAAATGCCACCTTCAAACCTCTTTATTTGTGCTTGAATTGCCAGCTTATTCATTCCTTACATATTCGTCTTTTATATTCCGTTGGTAGGTTTTTGATTTGTATTTTAACAATGCAGTAAAAAGCAAAAATGTATCAAAATCATGCTGTTTTTCGCCTAAACAAGACTCGCCTCATCTGCATATGTGAAACAATGACCTTTTGTATAACATAAGTTTGATATGACAAACTAGCTAGAGGATTTACTCGGTAGTTAAAAGGTAGTAAGACACTTTCATTTGTCTTATATTTTAGTTCGACAACTGGTACGCATGCCTGCTAATAATCGAAGTTTAAAATTTGAAAATCCAACAAAATTGAGCGGAGTTACGGCAAGTCAAAGTGATCCAGATTTCTATACATTTTGCCGCGTTTGCCCCAATTCAACATGGCGGCGAAAAACCGTACGTGAAAGGGCTTACGGTATTTTGGCAAATGTAGCATAATTGTCTATCTGACCTGACGCGTACTTCCACAGTGTCAATACTACGAGCAAGCAGTGATTTCACTCTGCCATAAGTATACACCTATTTCAATTAAGTTAGTCGCTCTTGACTCACCAAGGTGCGCCGCCAGATAATTATGGGAGAAACTGTTTACGAACTCTTCTACCCAAATCCCCTGACATTGCGACCAAAATATTTCAGCATAATCATTTTGAATGTCACTTAAAATGCTTCACCGCAATGTTCTTATTTAGTACAAGATGTTCATGAAGAACATGGCCGCAAATAGAAATCCCATGATCCTTCAGGGTCGCACCTTTAACCCTTTTCGGAGGACTAACTATCTTGAAATAGGTGTATACATTATCGATTATGGTGTTTGTCTCTGACTGTTGATTTTGTAAATAGACGTTTCGGCCATAAATCAATGGCCTTTGTCATACTGATGAAGGTCAATAATTGATTAATAGCCGAAACGTCTATTTACAAAATCAAAAGTCAGAGACAAATTAACACCATAATCAATAATGTATCGTAAACCTGACTGCAACTTCAAGATATATAAATATATACAATCACGTCATTTTCAAGTGAAATTTGGGATTAATTTGAACGAATGTTCTAGTTTTCTTAAAGCCCGTGTATAGGCTGTATGATTCCGTATTACATTTTATTATATACATACTGAGATTTACTCACTAAAATTCCGTGTAGTAAATTTTCGTTCGCTCACTATTGTTAGCCAATCAGATGCTGCGTATCGTTTCTTCACGTGTGAGAAAAACGATACGTCCAATCAGAGGCCGCGTGAAGTTTTCCTCTGGAATTCAATTGGCTTTTTCAGCGACAAGAAGCTGGCTCGCTTGCTCGTTTAGTGTTGTGAATGAAAAATATTTCAAAGCTTTTCTATCTCTCAAAGGATAACAGTATGACAGAAACTCGTTTTGTTCAACTTGAGACTTCACACGAAGAATACGTGGACAGCTTGGAAAACAAAAACACCAAAGAAAAGAGATGTATAAACTGGCCTCTTCGACGAGTTTTGAGCTTGTCGACTGCCATAACAACAACGAACAACAACACAAATGAAATCCTTTGAAGGTGCTATTTATACACGGAGGACAATTCTCCATTTCTGTCAATACTTTGAATAACTCACTAATCATTCTGACGGACTGAGAGCTGAGTAGACATGGTTGGCGAGCCAAAACATGGAGACTTGGAAAATATTTCGCATTGAAGATACAAACACGAAGTTACTGACAACATCAACATGACGAAACGGCAGATAAGTTATAACTGAACACTGATTTGTGCTTGTTTTTAACATGTCAGACACTGAAAACTTTAGAAGCATGGTCCGTTCGCTTCTAAGGAAGGTTTGATCCCGGGGTTTGATATACTTATTGATCAGATAGATGTACGAACTGACTACCGACTACTGACTACTATATTTAACATATATAATGTATTTCACTAGCCTCCTCCTAGTATTTCACGATGTTTCTTGAAATTTCTCTTGATATTTCATCAGTTTCATTTAGAAGCGAACGGACTTTTGAATGTGGAGGCGAAAAGTTTTAGAAGCGAAACGACCTGATACCGTTTTATAATCTCAGTAGTATACAGCTATTTCAAAAAAGGTTGGTGAAGGTTTTGTTGCATGTTGCATCCCAAGCCCGAAATGCACTATGGGTGATATGAATGGAATCAGCGAAAGGTCACAACAATGTGAACTCTGGGAATTTTCCCAAAACTTTGTCTTCACAATATGGAGCCGGCATGTTTTCTTCTGTATGTGCATGCTCACAATATTTACATATGATCCACAATTCATTCCGGGCTTGGTATGCAAGATGCAAGATGCAAGATGCAAGATGCAAGATGCAAGATGCAAGATGCAAGATGCAAGATGCAAGATGCAAGATGCAAGATGCAAGATGCAAGATGCAAGATGCAAGATGCAAGATGCAAGATGCAAGATGCAAGATGCAAGATGCAAGATGCAAGATGCAAGATGCAAGATGCAAGATGCAAGATGCAAGATGCAAGATGCCAGATGCAAGATGCAAGAGTGCAACAAAACCTTCACCAGCCTTTTTTGAAATAGCTGTATAATATATAATAAACACAATACAGCATGGAAAATGCTTTGTACATTTTTTATTCACTTGTGATAAGTATCAGAAACCTCACTCACTCGAGGACTCGCTCGTTCGTTTTCTGATACTTCATAACTCGTGAATAAAAACCGTATGCTCGCATTTTCCATGAAGTATTCTCTATTTCTCATATGAAATTATCCCGTATTAAATAAGCCTATATTTTATGTAATGAGCCCGTAATACACGAGTCCGTGTACATTATCCCGTATTACATTATCCCGTATTACATTAGCCGGTATTACAATATCCCGTATTACATTATCCCGTGTTACATGCACGATTCCGTATTACATATAACCGTATTACATGAGCCCATATTACATTATCCCGTATTACATTATCCCGTATTACATTAGCCCGTATTACAATATCCCGTATTACATTATCCCGTGTTACATGCACGATCCCGTATTACATATACCCGTATTACATGAGCCCGTATTACATATGCCCGTATTACATTAGCCCGTATTACAATATCCCGTATTACATTATCCCATATTACATTATCCCGTATTACACAACCCTTATTACATATACCCGTATTACATGAGCCCATATTACATTATCCCGTATTACATTATCCCGTGTTACCTTATCCCGTATTACATATACCTGTATTACAAGAGCCCGTATTACAAGAGCCTGTATTACATGATCCCATCAAGCTATTTAATTATTGATTGGTGCTCGATTGTTAAAAGTTTAACGTACAGATACACGCCAGGCATCTTTCAGATTGAGAGGCTGCGGGGATTCAAAGCTATCATCACATATGAGTGGAAGAACCCCAAAGCCATGAAGAGTTTCTCCATGCATAGCGAACGGACGAGACGAGAACCGGCCAACCCCGTGTTTCCCTCTGTAACTCCATTTGTTGACTCGCACTGTTCCCAAATGATCCTTTCCACATTTGTCACAATTCTTAGCCAGAATTGACGTGTCGTCGGGAAGTCTGTCAAACGAGCCACAAGCGTCAGGGAAAGTAGTCTTGGCAAATGCATCGTCGGTAAAATACCGCACAACTTGCTGGCCAGCGGTGTTTTTCTTGGTCATGATGCTCACCACTTTACCCACTGATTTCTTATAACAATAGAAATGAATCTGGTGAAATCCCATCTTGTTGAGGATATCCAACATGGCGGCTCCTGAAGGCACGACGTTCTGGTCATATTTACTGAAGGCGGAAATGACGTCATATGTATTATAGGCCGTTTTGATAGGTGTTAATGGACTTTGCAGGATTGTTCTTTTGACTATCGTCCAGCCACCTGAAACATAGTAATGATTTTTAAGTTTGCTGTCACGACAACGTGGAAATATATAATGAATAAGTAGAAAACGAGGCAGTGTGCTCTATCGAGTTATAGAAGCACGCGCGAACTGGAAGAAGACGAGAGAAGTGTTAGGAGAAGCAAGCACGAGGTATATCCGAGTGCTTCACGCACTTCTTGAGTCTTCTTTCAATTTTCAAGTGCTTGTATAACTCGATAGAGCATTATAGTTATATAATAGTTTTCAGAAAAAACATTGAACAATCATTAATTGGAAGAGTTGAGCAAAAATGGTGATTTGTCAGTGGCGAGCAGATTAATTGTAAACGATATGTGAGGAGCCCATAAGTAGGAGCATCTATCCATGCTACATATTGGGTCAATGTCACGGCGTTTGAACAAGTTTGGCTATTTTTAGAACACGATTTCTCGAAATTGACCAATCACTGTGCACTTCCGGTTTTAATTTATTTGCAGCAACTCGTTTTATTTGCAGCAACACGTTTTATTTGCCGCAACTCGTTTTATTTGCTGCAACTCGTTATTCTAATTTGCCGCAACTCGTTAATTTGCAGCAACAGTAATTGGTCAATTTCGTGAAATAGCCAAACGCCATGACATATTTTAATGCTACATTGATGCTCCTACTTATGGGTTCGCTCCTGACGGTATCACGATATTTTACGAAAACCGAGTCCAGTAATTATATTGTTTTATTATTCACATTATTTTCTATCAACGAACTAAACAACAACTGGAAATCGAGCTGCCGTTGTCGCGGAGAACGAACTACGTATCATAAGCAGATCGAGCATATTTCGTGGGAAGTCATTTGCAGTGCAATTTGTCGTCTCTCAGTACGTTGACCAATGAAATTATTGTGAATTGCCGAATGGCCGAACGGCCGAATGATCGATTACCTCCATCTGTGTCCATATCACAGAAACCTTGAATTGGGATCCCTGTGTTGGGAGGGTCTAACCAATACACGCGTGTCCCTTTAGAATGACTGCTGACCAGTATATCTAGACATGACTTAGCTGGACGTGCCTTCGTTCCTTTCAATGGTTCTACAACAGAAATATAGAAAGAAATATAAATGAATGCCGGTCGGGATGTCCGGATTCGGATAATTTGTGCCCGAGGTCTTGAGCATATGGCCGGCCCGAGCAATTTTATATTTTACGCCCACTTCAAGATGTCGGATATTTCCGAGATGGCCTGGAATCTACTAATATGAGCAGCTCAACTTCCGGTGAATCGTATTATTTTCTATTTCTATAGCTACGAGTTTACATAGAGTTATTCTTGTCATTTTCTTTGTTTTCTTCGAGAAATGTTGAAGGTTATACATATTTGGAGGAGAAATCGTCGCAAACAATCCGCAATTGTATGTATTTATTGTCTGAAATAAAACGATCCATTGTGATGAAGTTGGAGCTTTATTTTCGACTCTCATTTGCTACCGTATTCGTACGCGAGTAGAATTTTAAATGCCAATGCGAAGTCGTAAAAGCTGTAAGTATTGTAGGACAACTAAACATCAAGACAGCTGCATAAGATAAAACATGCTTTATCGTGGAAAAATTCGACTCGTACGAATAACAAATGAGATTCGGCGTACGGCAGTCTGATGTGTCACGCCCGAATTAAATTATTCAGTCTCGTATACTATGACCAGCGTAAACCAAAACTTGGAATCGAAATTTATAAAGCTGTTCTGAATCGCTTTTTACGTCTTAACAAAGATAGGATAGTTTGGATTCAATACGCTTCCTCAACTTTTCATAAAATCATAGAAATATTCGACTCACGTACGAATAACGAATGAGAGTCGGCGCCACTGCGTATTTTCATATACTTACTGGCTATCTAACGGATTGTTCCCCTCAAAACACTTTAAAGAAGATCCAGCTTTATGTGAAAGTTTCTACACATCGATCACTGCTGTAAAATTAACGCTTGCTTTTTAGTGGGCGTAAAGTGTGAGCTCACTTCGCATCAGTTACGCCCACTAAAATAAAAGCAAGCGTTTTACCGCAGTGATCGATGAGTAGAAACTTTCACATAAAGCTGGATCTTCTTTAAAGTGTTTTGAGGGGAACAATCCGTCGAAAGATAGCCATGTAGTAAGTGAATGAAAATAAGCTCCAATTAACTTCATCACAATTGGATAGCTTTATTTCAAACAATAATTACATACAATTGCGGATTGTTTGACACGATTTCTCCGCCAAATATGTATAACATTCAACATTTATTGCAATTGCAGTTTAGCCAACAAAGAAAATGCCAAGAATACTCTATGTGAACTCGAAGAAAATACGGAGACGATTCACCGGAAGTTGAGCTGCTCATATTAGTAGATTCCAGGCCATCTCGGAAATATCCGCCATCTTGAAGTGGGCATAAAATATAAAATCGCCCGGCCCGAGGTCCATTTTTCAAGCCGGCTGAGGACGCTGTTTTATCCGGACCGACCAGGAAAAAAACAGAGCACACAACAAACAAAGCAAAAACGCAATAACATTTTGTTCTTCAAGTTGTGTTATTGAAGGCCAGTCTAGGATACCGCGGACCATGGTCAGATATAACGCAGGTTAGCGTTTTAGTGTGGACGGGGTCATAGTTAACATATTCATTAATAATTAATGAGGAAAACACAATATAAATCATATAAATGTGAAGTTTGGAAAATATCGGTACACAGATTGCGAAGATATGAATGTTCAAAAATAGAAATGTTATATGAAAACCTTTGGAAATTTACGCTAGTAGGCAATTCTTGCCTCCAACAAAGGTTTTCAAACAAAATTTCGATTTTGAAAATTCATATCTTCGCAATTTGTAAAGCGATCTTTTCCAATCTTCACATTTTTATTCATTTCAACGAGCTCTTTCCAGCTATGATAATCATTTTGTCGTCCTATATCTCATGTAAGTTTTGAAATTACGTGATAAACCCTCATTAGCATGATCAGTTCGAGAAAAGAGACCACATACAGCCCAACAAGACTCTTGTTATAATGATAAAATGGATTCATATACTTTAACAAATTGCAATTGTTTTTTAAATATATCGAACTCCTAATTATCCTCAGGAAATAATTAAAGATTAGTAGTTGTTTGAGTGCAATGACGGATGTTTAACTTAGTATATGAGGTCTGTTTAGTGTGTTTGGTAAGGTGGCCCACACGTCTCACGGCCTACCAGCGTAAATTTCCAAAGGTTTTCATATAACATTTCTATTTTTGAACATTCATATCAAATTTGTAAACCGATCTTTTCCAAACTTCACATTTGTACTAATTTTCAACGAGCTCTTTCCAGCTATGATAATCATTTTTTTTGTCCTTTGAGTTTTGAAATTACGTGATAAACCCTCATTGTAACATGTTTTAAAACATCCACGGGTCATCGCCATAATAATTTGTCTTGTTATAAAAACATGTACACACGATTAAATGATACAATAAGTTGTTCAAATATTGAATATATCTAAGTTTTCTGGTGAAACTAATGATTGTTTTCGAGATAAAATTGGAAATTATTTCAGGGAAAACAGCGCATATTTTATATCACTTTGGTTCACATAAAACACTGACATTCGAATTCGTAAATGGTGCACTGAATTTTGAGTAGTTTTAATACAAAGACGGTAAAATATATACACTCTTGATCCCAGACCAAAATGGCAAAGTAGATATAATAATAATAATAATAATAATAATAATAATAATAATAATAATAATAATAATAATAATAATAATAATAATAATAATAATAATAATAATAATAATAATAATAATAATAATAATAATAATAATAATATTTATTTAATGTGGGTTACAAATACAGGAATAAGGGCTGGTTTCCAATTTGATCCACAACTAAAATGTTGGTATGGGATTAAGATTATATATTTTGCCGTCTTGGTGTGGGATGAAGAGTACAGGCATCTATTTTTTTTCGTTTTGGTCTGGGATAGGGTATCTATTTTGCCGTTTTTGTCTGGGATAGGGTATCTATTTTGCCGTTTTGGTCTGGGATAGGGTATCTATTTTGTCGTTTTGGTCTGGGATAGGGTATCTATTTTGCCGTTTTGGTCTGGGATAGGGTATATATGTTGTCGTATTATTCGGGGATAGCTTGGTTATGGGTTTTCTTGAGAACAAGAACAAATATCGCCGCGAAACTCGTAATATAAATGCAATGTTTATGCTTATAACTTCTCGCATAATACCGGATTTAATCTGCCTCAGAGAGAGTCTATACAGTACAAATGTTACGCTTCGGGATTTCAAGAGAATTAGAAAATCCCATGTTTATGCCTGGTTTTAGGTCGAGTTTCCTTAAGTACAGCACACGCACCCACCCCTACCAGTAAACTTGCGGATGACGTCTTAACTGGGGAGCGTTTTTTTTTGTGTGTGTGTGACTTTTTTAACATGTATATTAAAACCGGAGAACGTTGCTTTTTATAATTTTGTTTTTGATTGAACTTGTTAAAAAAACCTTTGTAAATGAGAATTATTCGATAAGAGATGGTACACTAGACTTTTAGTCGCCATATGTTGTTCTTATAACGCTACAAAATAAACATCCAATTCTTATCGTCCGAATTCAACTAGACTCACTGGAGACTAATTAGCATAAAATCACAATTTTTGAATTATTGAATCAGGCATTTCAACTACCAAGCTGAAACTCGGCTAGTAGCTGTAGTTCGTTGAATCAGATAATATTATATGGTAACTACTGGACATGCCGTATCACGTGACAAACCACGTGGTCACAAATGTACGAAAGACTTAACAAAAAATGGGGTGTACAGAGACTTTTCTTAGAATAATAGATTGTGTATTAAATAAGGACAATTGAATAGGTCTTTCCAAAATAGCCTTTGCTCGTTGTCCATCATTGTTAGTTATGGAGATAATTGACAAAACAGGTCACGTGACCAAGCTGAAAATTATATATTTTCAATTTTCTCTTTACCGTTTAGCTGGGGACAACCATCAAAGGCTAACTTAGGAAGACCTCTTCAAACATCATCAAATGACACCTATTTTATTATTCTAAGAAAAGTCTCTGTACTCCCCATTTTCAATTTTCTCTTTTTCTCATTTTAAGTTCACGTGACCCTTAGAAATTAACATAATTTCGCTTAAAATATTACAAAACCTAATTACCTCCTAAGGACCAAACACTATAATCATTCGTTATATATGTATAGAAATATTGTAAAAAATGTGATTTTACATGTTGCTCTAAAAAGCCAAGCCTTAAACCACCTGAGTTCCCTTGAGCTGAACGGATCAAATTCAATAAATAGCGAGTCAGTGAGTCAGCGAGTCAGTGAGTCAGTGAGTCAGCGAGTCAGCGAGTCAGCGAGTCAGTGAGTCAGTGAGTCAGTGAGTCAGTGAGTCAGTGAGTCAGTGAGTCAGTGAGTCCGTGAGTCCGTGAGTCCGTGAGTCCGTGAGTCCGTGAGTCCGTGAGTCCGTGAGTCCGTGAGTCCGTGAGTCCGTGAGTCCGTGAGTCCGTGAGTCCGAAAGTCCGTGAGTCCGTGAGTCCGTGAGTCCGTGAGTCCGTGAGTCCGTGAGTCCGTGAGTCCGTGAGTCCGTGAGTCCGTGAGTCCGTGAGTCCGTGAGTCAGTGAGTCAGCGAGTCAGCGAGTTTATTCGGCTGGGGTGAGTACGAGTTGATTGAAGGAAAGTGTTGGTGTGGTTTAAATTCCAGTAAATACCCATACAGTTCACGTTTTTCTCCCTCGTCTTTGCACTACCAATGTTGGTGAATACAATAGTTTTTACAAGCACAGTGAAGTTTTTGATTAGCCGTAAGAAGATCAGTAGTCATCGAGAAGAAAAGAGAAAACAGACAGTTGAAGCCAAGCTAGCATCTTCAGGCAAGTTGACATTCTCAAAGGCAGAAGGAAAAAACTCTGAAGTTCCTGAAGTCGGTGAAAAGGAAAACAGATGTGGAAGACAATCAGATGACAGAAGAAAATGAAAATCTACGAGGTATACAAAGCGTTACGTTTAAAGTGGAGGTTGATGTTCACAATGCGGTGGATTCAAGAGGTCTGGATTCTATAGGTAAATTCATTGGATGACGAGGGAATTCCACGTGAAATTCACGAGTCATCCAATGAATTTTCCTTGAATCCCATAGCGTTCTCTTTGTTTTAGAAAAATATAGTTTTTAGATAATTTTGAGTCGCTATTTATCGCGCGTCGCAAAGAAAGCCAATGCAGTGTTCAGTCTTTCGCTATACGCTTGCCAATAGGAATCAAGCAAAATTGAATACTAAAATCAGTTTATTTGAAGGACAAAAGTTGTTTTCTTCAGTCGTTTTTTAAAACGTTAAAACGTTAAAACGTCTACATTTACGGAGAATCTACAGCAGTAACACAGCCATATATCTAGATATGGATAACCAGTTCATAGTTAACGAAAACTTACAACCAGAAAGACTAACAGCGATGACAAGCTGACTGAGAAGTTCTCAACTGAGTTTTCACAATCCATATCACTGAATCAGTCTTGACAAACTTGTAAGTAAGCTTTATACTTTTCTGATAATTTTCTGTTTAACAAAGAAGTTAATCGGAAAGATATAAAACTACGGACTTATTCTATCCTCATGCATAAAACTTTAATAAATCGTTCAAATTTTCTCAACTGACGTTCAGTTCTTGTTGTCTTTCAATCCGATCAGAGAGCTGCCGCTTGCATGAGAAGCTGAACTTCAACTTTTCACAGGACGTCGACATTGATGGATTTGACTACGTTCCTTGAATGCCAATGATTCTCAGGCAAAAGATTTCAGACAAAGGCATATTTATCGATAAACAGAGCCAGAGGCGATTACTCTGCTTCAGTAATTGTGAAGCTAGTCATTGTACAACTACAAAAAAACTGAACAAGTCAAAGCCGGTAGCCGAGCGACAAGCAAAGCCAATTAACTGGATAATTTGCAGTTTTGTATGATTTTGGCCATATCACAGGTACAGATTTTGCTAGGTGTAAATTCTGTATTAAATTGGACTATTGTTGTTGTTTATCTCTTGGCTTCTATTAGATTGTAGTTGTTGCTGGAGCCGGTTTGATTTACTTACGGCAGTGACTGCCATTACGACTTGTACTTCGTGGTCTCTTTCTCAAACTTAGGTGAAAGTTTTGTAAATAAATAAATTCTTATCTCGCTGAGAAATTTCAATAATTATCAGTGCATCGATCTGGAGTATCATTCATTCAGAAGAGTATTGATTTAAGCTTGCAAGGTATACGTTTTACGATTGTTTTGTTTTCAATGTTGTTGTTTTGCGAAAAGCCAACAACATCAAAAGTGCGGGCTTCCTGTTTTTTTCATTGAATTCAGCTTTTCAAATGTCTTGATTTTAATCTCATTTGCAAAACAAAAATTCATTATTTATGTCTGTAAATGTTTTTGTTTATTCCTTTTGTAAGCAATCTCAATGTTTATTTGTTCTCTTGGTGAGAAACAAAGACGAAAATCGAACTTGAATACAAAATTCAGCGCGGGATCCCTATATATCGTTGAATTCAGCTTTTCAAAGTGTTGAATTCCACGCTGAATTCCCTCTCATCCGGTTTGCTTCTCATCCAATCAGCGCGCGAGTTTCATATGAGTATGTATCCCAAACAACCAGGCAACCAAGACCAGAAAAATGCCAACATACTGAAGACGTAGTTCATTTACAGTATGTCGATGAAATTCAGGGAGTCGAAACAGAGAACGATAAAGAAATCAAAACAATTGGAAAAGTCGATCATAGTTTACTAGTAGATGAAGCCGGCTGATCATGACGAACACACTTCAACTAAATTGCCATCAATACCTAGTACATCCAATGAAGGAAATGAATACACGAAGTCAAGACAGAATCAGCGCCATGCACGCGAAAAGAAATAGGTCAGAAGAATCAGCCGATACGGAGTACAGATCAACTGTTCTTGTTATTTTAATGTTTATTTCGTTCGTTTTGTGTTGTGGTCCACCTTTCGTTGTTAAGAGTTGGTATGCTCTAACTCCCGAATCTGTTCCTCCGAAAGCTTTAGCGATTAGTCGTTTTCTTGCCGCACTGAATTCAGTTCTCAATCCATTCTTGTATGGGTTCATATGCAAGGAAATACGATCTAACGTATGTGGTTTGTGGAAGGGGTTATTTAAGGTATCAGGGTACCCCAAAAACCTATCAAAAGACCGGTTTCGATTTTTTTTGACAATCAAATCTAATTGAATATTATCTATCATTTCCAACAATCAGAATCTAAAAATATTTTTTCCCTAAAAAGTTAGAATCAAAAAACGAATTTTGGATTTCATTTGATGCAAAAAGATGTTGACAAGCAAGCTGTCAACAACACTCACGCAACAGACTTCCAAAGATTAAGATGCGAAGAAAGTATCCAAAAATCGTAACTGCTCACTCAAAATATCCTTGAATAACGATGCCAAACCACTCACGGTCAAAATGCTCGTATTTCCCGCCAGCAGTAACTTTGTTTTCCTGCCATGTTGTGTTAGGTACTGTAAGGCGATCTTGTTTTGACTGCCATTCATATGTCATCAGGTATTGGATCACATATTTGTGGTGGATTATCGCCGCTTGTGCAAACAAAGCCGCCACTTGACTTGAAAAACATTTTGGGCTTTTTCTCATAGAGCAAATTAACGAAAATACGGGTGTTATTTTGAGCTCCTAAACAAACGGGTTTTATTCGATTCAGCTGAGATTTTTAGGACTTCATCTCTGATATCGATTATCATTCTTCAAAATTGTGTCTCCGATTTTTGATATTTTAGTGATTTCATGAGTTATTAACTGATTAGTAAAAAAAACAATGTATTTTTAGCGTACCGAAAGTTTCGCGGCAGATAAAAAAGCAACGGGGAAACGTATCGATAAACGGAGACACAGTTTTGATAATTGATATCTCTAGAGTGCATAAAGATAATGATCTTAAATTTCCGATAAAATGCGGTTGTCTGGGACCTCGCCGTACAACGCTATATGAAAATTCGTTGATCTCGACTTATATTTAAAACGCGTATGTACTTTTTGTTAATAGACCATTAGTTGGAATCTCCATTTATTTAGCTTTCAGAAAATGTATACTTTATTGGGGTTTTAATGGACGGATTCTGTGTTAAAGCGACTTGAATGCATACCGATCGGTAGGGGTACCCTGATACCTTAAAAGAATGTTGTGTAGAGCCCAAACTGCTGAAATTGTTCCACCGTAACTCGATATTAGTAATGTTTACTAGTCAGATGTCATTTTGTTAACCGTAAAACGTAGATAAGCTCTTATCGTTGATCTATAATTATGGACGAAAGTTCTAATAAAAGAGTTGCGTTACATCCGTCACTTGGATCTTTTTCTGATAAAAATAACTTGGTGTCGTTTGATTTGACCACAAGTAGCCGAACACGCTATACCAACGTTCACTCGGGCTACTTTATTTTCGAGCACTACTGAAATGTACAGGGGTTGAAATATCTCATGATCAAATTAAAAAGGACGCCATTTTGTTTGTTTTCGTTGACAGTTATGGCCCAAAAAGCAAGAGAACGGTTTTTAATACGTTTCAAAGCAAGCAAGAAAGTCTTCAAAAAGCACCTTTAGAAATGCAAACATAGTGAAATAATCATCTACAATTTACCATTTTACAAAATAATAAGATATAACAGGAGCCCATAAGTAGGAGCGTCCATACGGTATTGGATAGTGTCACAGCGTTTTCACAAGTGTGGTTATTTTTAGAACAGTTTTCCCGCGAATTTTGACCAATCAGAGAACGTTTCCTGTGTGACGTTTTTTTTAAATTTTGATGAGATGGCAGGTAAAATAAAGATGGCATCCGATAGCGACAAAGAGATTCTTCAAGTGAACTAAACTACGAATCGTCTAGTGATAGTGAGAGCAGTATTGAGTCATTCGGTACAACAGAATCACTTGAAAGTGATAGTGGTGACGATTGTGCTTCTAAAGGCATCCAAAGCTAGTAGTGATTTGAAGAACTCCAACACGAAGGGACCGACTGAGAAGCTGTTGTAACGTATGGATGCAAATTAGCCGAAGACTTTCAAAGACATATTTTCGTCTAAACTATTTCGTCAGAAAGTGGATTCAATTTATTCTTGGATGTGGTTTAGTGGTATCTTGTAATTATCGTTGTGGAGTTTGAAGACTGACAAGGCTATTCAAAAACAAATTCGCTGAAACTGCATGAGCGACAAGACGAGTGAATCAAATTACAAATAATATTTGTGAAAGTAAGCGTATTTGTTGTCATTTGTTGTGTCTTTTCTGTTACCTAAAATGACTTAAAAATGGATTGTGAATCAGTAATTTTGTGAGTCTGCCGATTTGAAATACTTATATTAATAAAAACACCTTCATTCAAGTTTTGATGTTTAATTTAATGGATTCACTGAGCTTATTATTTTATACACACGCTTCACTGTCAATATAAAGAAGAGTTGAGCGAAACTGACTCAAAATTGCTTTGTTTTTAAATTCAGTGACCTTCGAATTCTTACTGCGCCGGTACTCAGACATTCAAACAGTCGGCTGGAACTTGTCAATTAATCAAATTCAAAACTCAAACGAATTGAAAACTAAACTGATACATTCTTCGACCAAATGATCCATAATGTAGCTCAAAATCATATTTGGTTTCCATTTGGTGGGTCTTCTGACTTTTATTTTTAAGTTTTCTGATTTTTCATGTTGATTGACAGAAGCGAAAAACCAAATTACAAGCCAACTGCCTAAATAGACTATCGCTTTCAATGCACCTTACTTGACTTTAACTTTGACTTTCTAACGTTTCAGAGGCACAACGTTTCATAATACGTTTGTATTTCTTTGTGAGGTAAACAGGAACTGATATTTCTGATCAGAAAACACGCGTTCACTCACATTATCTATCCTCGAAACTCTGCCACGAAATCGCTTGGCCATCACTTCAATTCAAATCCTGTAAGTTCACTTCGTTCGGGAAACTCAGTCTAGAATTTTAGGTCAAGGTTCAAAGTAGCGGCCTATGGAATCCCGGGAAGTTGTTGGTATGATAAAATTGTGAATCAGACACAAAGAGAAAACTGGATAATCCTGACTTTTATTTGTACATTCATCTCTTCGGGTCTTTCGAAATTCCGCCATTTTATTTTTGACGTGAAACCGGAAATGAAACCGCCATACCGGAAACGTTCTCTGATTGGTCAATTGACCTTCTTTCGCGGAAAAACTGTTCTAAAAATAACCACACTTGTGAAAACGCTGTGACATAGACCCAATATAGAGCATGGACGCTCCTACTTATGGGCTCCTGGATATAATTATTATACTACTATTACGTAATTTTACCTTATAAGTTCAAGAGAACTCGAAAAATATGGAGCCGTATTCAGTTTATACCAGTGAATCATCATGCATTGTCTTGAATGTTGTATTTTAATAGAATTGTCAGTTGAGTACTGCATGCATGTAATTGTCACCATATGGTAATCTACAAGGATTCTGGGCCATTTATACCATGATATATTTTCGCGCAAAGCATCATGGGGTATTTCATTGAAAACGCGACGAAATTTTAACGTGGCCAAAATGATAAAAAAGATTTAAAAATAACAACGTATACATGTAAATAAACGGTGCATATAAAATTCAGAACCCCGACGGGGGGCGCGGGGGGACTACCTTTATTCCCTTTGTCCAAGTGGTAGGGGTGATCAGCGGTCCTTTCAGGGTTGAAAATATTTCCTGAGTGAAATATGAGTATGTACGGATTTAGGGTCAATTGAAAGAACAGAAGAAAGTCCAGTCACTGAATAAACGATATCAGCACAATCACTTTTTCGCCATCAATGGTCATATATGGTCGTACCTTTTAGGGGTTGAAATCAACATGGTTTCAACAGCTCTTTTAATATATGCGTACCATTTAGGGGTCGTTTTCAAAACCGACCGCAGATCACCCCTACCACTTGAACAAAGGGAGTACCCACCCCGGGTTCAGAACTCTTGTCGCTCAAGGGTGGACATTGTAATACGCTGAGCTTGGGCTTCCTGTGCCCGCAAAAACAGCGCGTGTGCGCGAGCAGATTTGAAATTATCACGCGTAAAAACTGGTTTAACCAGTTTAATCCACGTTTATCTAGGTTAATCTTGGATTAGTTAATCCAGGGTTAAATAAGGTTAAATCGTGCTTTCAGGAACAGCTATTTAACCGAGGATTAGCTAATCCTGGGTTAGCTAAGTTAACCCTGGGTTAGCACTAATCCTGGGTTAAAGTTAATCGGCCTTTCAGGAACCGGGGCCTGGTCGTTCTGGTTTCGGTGAGTTTAATTTATGCAAATAATGCGATTACCAGCAAGCTGACCAATCAGCTTCTATGACCAGAATCGGGTCTAAAATGACGTCACAGTACAGGAATTCTGCACTCACAACGCAGACGCTTCTTTGCGGAAGACCCTGCGATGAGTGCCAAAAAGCGGCTGTATTCGCAGGCTATGGTTGTCAGTAGAACGATAATTAATTCAATAAGTTTGCAATTGTTTCTGTTTAACAATTAGACTGCGAGTTCGAGTTTTCTATGAGTCATTAGCATAAAGGTTCACCTTCATTTGTGGTATTCTTTATATCAAGAATAATAATAAGGATGACTTTATCTGGTACAAAGGTCCATGCATGTGACTAAATGGACAAAGCCGATTGGCCTAATGTCTCATGAATTATGTATGAGTTTTTGAATGGCAAATAAAAGTGAAGCTTGGGAGAAACATTTAATAAAAGTTCATTCAGAAGTATCGTATAAACTAGCTGTCTTGTCGTACTCATTTTTTTAATTTATTAAATCTGTAGTTAAACTTAACGACATATTCAAACACGCATGATTTAATATTATCATTCCGTCCCTGATCTGACTAAATAGCAAGTCAACATAAAAAACACACACAGGGAGCCCAATATTAGTGTCACTGGCTACTCGCAGTACTCGCCTAATGGCTCGCAGCATCTATGCCTTGTGATGGATGTTGTGTGCCGCAATGTCTTCTGAGTTGGCTTCTGTATCCAAACTTTTTATCACAGTAGGAACATTGGAATGGCTTCTCCCCAGTATGACTTTGTAGATGCTCTGTAAGGGATCTTTTGTGAAGATATGTCTTGTCACAAGAAAGACATTTGTATGGCTTCTCTCCAGTATGAATTCTGAGGTGAGCATTGAGATAACCTTTGTGGCCAAACTTTTTATTACAGAAAGAACATTGGAATGGTTTCTCTCCAGTATGAATTCTGAGATGACTAGTAAGATTGCTTTTACGTGATAAATGCTTATTACAATAAGAACATTCAAATGGCTTCTCTTCAGTATGAAGTTTGAGATGAACAGTGAAATTGCTTTTCTTGCCAAACCTTTTATCACAGTAAGAACATTTATATGGCTTCTCTCCAGTATGAATTCTGAGATGATCAGTGAGATGGATATTCTGGCCAAACTTTTTATCGCAGTAAGAACATTCAAATGGCTTCTCTCCAGTATGAATTCTGAGATGAGCATTGAGATGACCTTTGTGGCCAAACTTCTTATCACAGTAAGAACATTCAAATGGCTTCTCTCCAGCATGTTTGCCATTTCCATGAAGGCAACTTTCCGTACTCTCTTGAGAATGTGAATTAACATCATCGGTGGGTGAATCTGTTGCTTGAGTGCTGTTTTCAACTGATTCCTTTTCAGAGGGTAAATCTAATTCCTCTAAAATACTCAACGTTGATAGACGTTCATCCACGTGGACAGCAGAAGCAGTTTTCAACGAATTCCCATCAACAGTGTTAACTGAATTATGACCACTATCACCTACAACTGTTGGATGTGGTTGATTTGCATCATCCATGTTGTTGTCAGTTAAACCTGTATCGATGTACATAGAAGTACAGCCATTACTACAGCCATAATCATATGTCTGTGTTGCAATACTACAGAGCTCCTTGTATATTATTGGTTGACCAAACATGATGTTGCCTTCTATTAAACCCTGAAATGAAGTACAAGAATAATATATCAATGTATACAACCCTTTGCAAAAATTATGTAAATCAAGTATACATGTATCATTGTATTCATATATCGGATGCATTATAGCTAATTGAAAATGATGTACAGAATTTTTGAAAAGGGCTGTATTAATACATATATATATATGAGAATTGCCAGCACAAATAGGGTCTTGGAACGGATGTAACTTTGAGAAAGCATTCCAATTTTTTGAAAGCGTGTCATCAAATGGGTCTTAGTTCTGAAGATCCTTTCTGTACTAACATCTCTCATATATATATAAATTACATATAAACACAGACAATTGTTGTTTATTTATTAATAATTCGATGGGATCCTTTGTAATACTCAGGGTTTTTGTTAAGTATTAAAAACATACACAAAATTGACAGCCTCGATTGTAGTCACGACCCGATATATATAAATGGAATGTGGTCATTTTGACCCAGGTCGCAGGAATTGGAAGAAGACGAGAGAAGTGTTATGAAAAGCAAGAGGCGTGACTATGCACGCGTGCTGTGTGTGCTCTCATAGAGCACATGGCATACACATCCATTTGCAAATCAGAGCTGGAGCAATGACACTCCTGTGGCCCTAGTTAGTGAGATACAGAAGTAATGTACATGTAAGTACAGACACAGAGGGTGGTTACTGCTGTGGTCCTAGTTAGTGAGATACAGTAGTAATGTACATGTAAGTACAGACACAGAGGGTGGTCACTGCTGTGGTCCTAGTTAGTGAGATACAGTAGTAATGTACATGTAAGTACAGACACAGAGGGTGGTCACTGCTGTGGCCCTAGTTAGTGAGTTACAGTAGTAATGTACATGTAAGTACAGACACAGAGGGTGGTCACTGCTGTGGTCCTAGTTAGTGAGATACAGTAGTAATGTATTTGTACGTACAGACACAGAGGGTGGTCACTGCTGTGGCCCTAGTTAGTGAGATACAGTAGTAATGTACATGTAAGTACAGACACAGAGGGTGGTCACTGCTGTGGCCCTAGTTAGTGAGATACAGTAGTAATGTACATGTACATGTAAGTACAGACACAGAGGATGGTCACTGCTAGAGGTTTGTTTACGTCCTCAGTGGTTCTTTTACATCCCTCTAACTCAAGTGCAGTGTAGTGTGGAGAGACGGGACCGACATTTACGTGATCATGCGAACCATGTCAAGGTCTAACCATTTGTTGATGGAAACAAAGGCAGCACTTTCTCCTCAATTATTTTAAGACCAGCCATGGAATGAACCCACGACCTCCCGCATAACAGACCGATATTCAACTGAGCAGCCGTTTACGCGACTGCATGCACCAATGTTCGCGCTTTGTTCTGTCTGATCAACGGACCAGTGAGTGAAGGCTGATTGAAAAGTCTAGCAACAACATATGAAATGGTTCAAGTTGAAAGATTAATAATATATGTAACATTATATTAAATATTAATTATTATTATTATTATTATGGCAAATCAATGAGTACATCAAATAAAGAAGAGGGTTTACCATACTAATAAATGTAATATAACGATGGGAAAAGCCTATTACTGCAAATTGTCATTCACTCATTGCAAACATGTTGTAACATTGAGTTGAAGTTTAATGCTGTAGGGTTTAAAGTTATACAGAGCTGTACATATAATTTAAATGCTTTTGGTTGAGCAACAAGACACAGAATACCGCTGGTCGCTGGCCAACACAATGTCTACACGATGTCAATTACAAATCTCATTACACATGTTAGAATAGATCAAACACAAGAAAGAGTGTTCCATCTGATATCAAAACACTGACAAGTGTGTTACAAAAAAAAAACAGCAACAAGGAACAGCTGAGTTTTTTAAACCAACTTCGCGAGGTGTGTGGTTATCGGATGAAACATTATGACAAACTGTACGTCCATTATGTCAAACCGTCATGCCATTATGTCAAACTGTCATGGCCATTATGTCAAACCGTCATGCCATTATGTAAAACCATCATGTCATTATGTCAAACCGTCATGCCATTATGTAAAACCATCATGTCATTATGTCAAACCGTCATGCCATTATGTCAAACCGTCATGCCATTATGTCAAACCATCATGTCATTATGTCAAACCATCATGCCATTATGTCAAACCATCATGTCATTATGTCAAACCGTCATGCCATATTATGTCAAACTGTCATGTCAGTATGTCAAACTGTCATGCCACTATGTTAAACCATCATGCCATTATGTCAAACCGTCATGCCATTATGTCAAACTGTCATGTCATTATGTCAAACCGTCATGCCATTATGTCAAACTGTCATGTCATTATGCAACCTCGTCCCCAGGGCCCTCTCTTCTCGCTATTTTCAAAATGGCGGACGCTCGAGAGAAGACCCTGGTGACGGCTGGTCACGTGTCTCCAAGATTCTTGGAGGTTCGTACCCAGGCTGCCATTTTCCTAATGATCGAAAGTAATCGAAAGGGCCTTGTGAAGAGTTACTGAAGAAATATACGTTCGTTCGTGTTTTGCCTCAAATAATAAATAAAATCACTTTCTAAGCTGGAACAATTCTGGCCATTTGAAAATCAAGGGTTCGGAAGTGTAATTAATGAGTCACATGAACAACTGAACAGGTCAGATCGACAGTTTATTCGCTGTATAAAACAAGTGCTGCTATTTGTATACAACTGACACCTTTCATTTCTACCCCGGCATCTCTAGTTAACGGTTCTCTAACGGCTAAAGTACAAAACATGTTGACGTGTCACATACTGCAAAACTCAAGAGCAAAAGCACTAGCTAATTATGTAAACAGAACGACAATATATCAGTTTGCCGTGACCGGCCGTCGGTAGTCTTGTTCGTATTATACCTTGCTTTACGGTAAACGATCTCGATCGGTGGACATTTTCATGTTCCTAAAGACATTTCAATGCTTCGATGACACTCACACATCACTTGCAGCGGCTTCGGTCTTCCTAATTCGATACATTTGAGATCAGAAAAGAACTATCAGTTGAAACTATAAATTCACTCGATGCGATTCGAATTTTAACTTATGCTATATTTAGCAACCTTCGATATAGACCAATGAGAAGGCTTGTTGTATTATCCAATCAAAATGAGTTTTAGTTCAGCCGTCACCAGGGTCTTCTCTCGAGCGTCCGCCATTTTGAAAATAGCGAGAAGAGAGGGCCCTGGGGACGAGGTTGGTCATTATGTCAAACCATCATGCCATTATGTCAAACTGTCATGCCATTATGTCAAACCGTCATGCCAGTATGTCAAACCATCATGTCATTATGTCAAACTGTCATGGCCATTAAATGGCAAACTATCATTCCATTATGTCAAACCGTAGGTGCATTACAAATGTATATCAAACCCATGTCCATTATGTCAAACCGTCGTGCAATTACATATATACAGCTGTATGTCAAACGGTAGGCAGTCCATTATATTGTACTCATACATATGTACAGGCAAGGTCCAATAGTTTCATAACTCCAATACATGTACATGTACAATGTATGTACATGAGCTACTCAGCACAACAACATACATGTAATTGAATTGTAAATGTGTATACAGCTATTTCAAAAAACGTTGTCCTCTACTTCGTGCGTATTGCGCATTGCGCATTGCGCATTGCATATGATTATTATTTATACTGAGAATCATTTTTCTACTCACTGAATGTCAACAAACCAAATAACTTTCCATCAAAGCCAATCACTATATAATATACATATGGTGCCGGAATGACTGTTTTATATACCTAAGACACATTTCAATCTGTCGAATACACATTGCAATAGGCAAAGTGCAATACGCAATAATGTGCAATACGCAATGTGCAATATGCACGAAACATGAGTCAACCTTTATTGAAATAGCTGTACATTGTGAATATGCTCTAATACTCCAGTTTCGAGTTGTTAAGAGATGACCGCTGTCCTTGACAAAAGATGCATTTGCTCAGGCTAAGCCTCAATTTAGTGTAAATTATTCACAAATACAGACGAGAACGCGAAAAAGTGTTGACATTCAACAATAGAAACCATTTTTAATTGCACGGGTTATTCTCTGGATTGAGGCTAAGTCTGAGCAAACGCGTCTTTTGACAAGGAGTACAGCGGTGTCTAAACAAACTCGAAATGGGAGTATTGACTTGTTTACTACCCAATAAACAATTCAATAAACAATTTAGAGAGGATTAAAAAAGGTTTTTTTAAATCACACTCTCTCCCGCACCATGTCCGTTTTTTTTCCCCACACTCTATCAGAGGCCCTGATGTACATACAAAAAAATGTATTTGTACTGTACAGGCAAGGTCCATTTTGGTACCTCCATTATGTCAAACAGTCATGCCATACATTGTATGTCATACTCTCCCCAATCCTCCTGGCACTAAGGTGTGGGATTGCAGAAAGACTATGCAAATTTAGGAAATTGACACAACTTTGTTTGTTGTTTTCTAATAAATTGACTGAGCTTGCATAATTTTACCACAATCCCGCACCTCACTCCCTCCTGGGTTGCTGAGCCATCGTCATTTTATTCAGCGGCCGGTGTATATCACTACTCGGCATAACAAAATACATGTAACTATTATACATGTATAACTATTATGCATTGGTTTCACTCGACATACAGTAATGATGACATTCACAGGAAAAAATCCTGAAATCCCATTTTGGGATAAAAATGGGAAATTCATGAGATTTTATGGGGTTTTCACTGGCATATCCCAAAATTGGAAAAATGCTACCAAAACCAAGCATGGCACATAATAATCCCTGAAAAATCCCATTATTGGGATTTTGTTGTCCCAATATATTTCCAAAATTGGCTTTAAATGTGGTCAAAATATTCCCTATAAAATCTCATTTTGGGGATTTTATTGTCCCAAAATATTTCCAAAATTGGCTTTAATGTAGCCAAATAATGGCAAGAATATTCCAAATTAATTATATTTAAATTTCTCATTTCAGAAATTATTGTACCTTCCTTTTCTAACACTCAGGGTTACAAAACAAATGCACAGATCGTCACACATAAATTACTTACATACATGATCAATTAAATGCAACAATTTTTACACCAGATAAATATTTAATAGAAAATCTCAAGAAACATGTTTTTGCATCATTGCATGTTTCACAAAATGTCCCCGGTGTCAGGACCATGGATAGACCATGGCTTCCCATGTTTAAAACATGGTTGATCATGGTCAAGGACCATGGTCGACCATGGTTTGACTATGATGTGACCATGGTTTGACCATGGTAGACCATGAACGTTAAATGGCCCAGCGACAACCATGGTCTGACCATGGTCACAATGCCCCCATCATAGACATGGTCAACCATGTTATTTGGCAAGTAATTTACCATGGTTTGTCACCTCACCCAAAGAGACTGTTTGACATAAAACATGGTCGACCATGGTTAGTCCATGTTTTGGTAGGAATAAACATGGTCCAACCATGATGTACCATGGTCAATACTGTGGTAACAATCGTCCAGTCCAGGTACTTATATATGCCTTGCTCGATTATAGATGATGATCATATGTAAGTAAGTATACAATGTAGAAGTCACTGAATATTATAAATCAAATGTATTTATTTCTTCAATTCCTTCCATCACATGACTTACAAAATCAGTGTATATGTGATGATTTAATAATGCCATATCAAAACTAACTATTCTTCTGATCCATTAACAACAATTGCACACATTTGTAATAAAGTGAAGGGTTGCCCATGAAAACTGCGTATGTGACTATTTTGATGATTTTCAAAATGTTATGCAATTGCTTCAAAAATACACCTACAGGCTTATTGATACCTATATAAACATGATTTGGTGTTTTTAGATCGATTACACTCGAATTTTGGGCACTACAGTATATTTAATTTCTGCTTGAATTCATTGACAGGATAGTTTGTGAAAATATGCAAATTAGGAAACTTTTACGCGTCAGTGATCTGTACGTGTTGTTCACCAATAACAAACCTTCAGATGTGAATGATTTCAACCTTTCACTTCCAGAGATTTTAGAAGTTTTTAGCGAATTTTGTTGCCATGGAAATCTTGAGAGCTCGCGGGCTCAAACTATCACGCGGTTAAGTTGTCTCGTGGCGTGGCTATCGGTTCTGGAAGTGCTTCGCAGAACTGGGCCACTTTGCCACAATTTAAAGTCTTTTATTGCCATGTTTTCACCACAGAAGCCCCCAGAACAGCATCATTAAGCTTGACTGGTGGTAGAGGCCATTCTCCTGGAAGAAATCAGGGGCGAGGTGCAATTTCACGATGAAACTGAATCTGCAAAGACGGTGTCAGATTTGCAAAATGGCGGATTCAGCAGAGTGAGAGTTGTTATCTCTGGTCGTTCTGTGGTGAATTCGAGGACCTACTAAGGCAGTTTTGGCGACTTTCGACTAGTAAAGAATGCAACCGGTGCATTAGTTTGCCTGTAGGCCCGGGTGATCTCTAAAACATGGAGGTATGGAATGTCGCTGACAAAAATGTTCATGATATCCCAGAATGCAGTTCGGTCGTGCGTTGGAAAACAACAGGGATCCTGAAATAGTCGAATTGAAAATCCCCGAATATATCAAGAAGAGAGATGGAAGTTTGCCGAGCAAGTGGCGTTTTGTTTCACAATGATGTATTTTGGAAGAAAATCAAAGTCAAATGTCGCACACTGTCATGACGTCAAAAACGTGCATTTTTTATTTCTAAGAAAAACGGCAAACTGCAAAACAAGCTCTTTTTCTAGTGTAATCGATCTAAAAATGACCAAATCATGTTTATATAGGTATCAATAAGCCAGTAGGTGTATTTTTGAAGCAATTGCATAACATTTTGAAAATCATCAAAATAGTCACATACGCAGTTTTCATGGGCACCCCTTCAATTGTTGAATTTCAGAACTATCCAAATCACTTTGAAATATTTTGTACAGACTGTTTCTCTTAGGTTTTTGTTGATCTCTTGACTTATTGTTTGTCCACCACCATAAGGATTTGCTATGCTTCATTCTATTGAAGAAAAACAAAAACGTATTAAAGCATATCATGATAATCTTACAGTGAATCTAATTGTTATAATAATTATTATTGAAGGAAATCAGGAAAGCTTAATGAGTACATGTATATTGATCACTGTATAAACTGAAAGCAGAGAACCGAAATAATAATCATTATTAATGGTTTATTGAGCGGTACGTGTAAGCTATAAGCTATAAGCTTATATAGATCCAGGGAAACCACTGTTAATCGGGAATCGGTAATTCATAATCAGAGAAAAACAGTCTTAATATCTTCTGTTTTAATCAAAGTATTTCAACAAAGTATTGGTTTGTTAAATCTAAGAATACTTTGATCTGAACTACTGTACATCAGTCCGTTTGGCTGACATTTGAAAGGCTTCATGACATCGAATCTTACCTTGTGAAATCAGCACAATTTCTTGAATTTCACGGCATATTTGTCAAGAAATAACACTCTGCAACACATGTCAATTGTTCCATGTCGTTCTCCAGGGATTTAGTTGCAGAAAAGAGTGATTATTCAACTAACAGTTTCCACGAACACGTTTTGAAGACGTTAACTGAAGCGAAGAATCACAAAATGGCGCTCATAGAAATTCAAAACCGCGTTCTAAGCCAATCAGAGTGAAGCTCTGCAGGGGATATGTTCCAAATATGGAGCTAGGTACTAGACTCCCTCGGCCATGTGGAGTCTTCATCAAATATAGATTTTCTCGTTCTGGAAATATTTTTGAACAATTATTTATATGCTCTGAGGAAAAATCTTAGGGCAATGTGGAATGGAATTATATATCTTTAGGTTTGTTAATAATTTTCATACTATTATTGTTATTCTGTGCTGCCCAAAATACCATGGTTCAACAATTGAGGAAATAATATTGTTTATGTTCAATGGACTAATAATTATAAAATGATAAATCATTTTCTACATTGAAACAACTCTATTTGTTGTATTTCGATTCAGTAGAATACTGTGTATTTTTAGTGTGACCATGGTCTACCATGGTTGAACATGGTCTACGATGATCATACAGCAAAAACGCAAATTTTATTTAAAATAATAATTATTGTTTTTGTTTAACTTAATGGAATTGATAAACCATTTTCTACATTGAAACAAATGTATTTATGGTATTTCAGTAGAATACTGTGTATTTTTAGTGTGACCATTCCATTCCCAAGTTTGGGATTCAGTTAGGAAAATATTCCCATTCTTTTCCCAAGTTTGGGATTCAGTTGTGGAAATATTCCCATTCTTTTCCCAAGTTTGGGATTCAGTTGTGGAAATATTCCCATTCTTTTCCCAAGTTTGGGATTCAGTTGTGGAAATATTCCCATTCTTTTCCCAAGTTTGGGATTCAGTTGTGGAAATATTCCCATTCTTTTCCCAAGTTTGGGATTCAGTTAGGAAAATATTCCCATTCTTTTCCCAAGTTTGGGATTCAGTTGTGGAAATATTCCCATTCTTTTCCCAAGTTTGGGATTCAGTTGTGGAAATATTCCCATTCTTTTCCCAAGTTTGGGATTCAGTTGTGGAAATATTCCCATTCTTTTCCCAAGTTTGGGATTCAGTTGTGAAAATATTCCCATTCTTTTCCCAAGTTTGGGATTCAGTTGTGGAAATATTCCCATTCTTTTTTCCCAAGTTTGGGATTCAGTTGTGGAAATATTCCCATTCTTTTCCCAAGTTTGGGATTCAGTTGTGGAAATATTCCCATTCTTTTCCCAAGTTTGGGATTCAGTTGTGAAAATATTCCCATTCTTTTCCCAAGTTTGGGATTCAGTTGTGGAAATATTCCCATTCTTTTCCCAAGTTTGGGATTCAGTTGTGAAAATATTCCCATTATTTTCCCAAGTTTGGGATACAGTTGTGGAAATATTCCCATTCTTTTCCCAAGTTTGGGATTCAGTTGTGAAAATATTCCCATTCTTTTCCCAAGTTTGGGATTCAGTTAGGAAAATATTTCCATTTGATTCCCAAGTTTGGATTTTGCTTGGAAAAAAATCCCATTGCTTTCCCAAGTTTGGGATTCAGTTGGGAAGATTTCCCCATTCTTTTCCCGACTTTGGTAAATAATGTGTCTCTGAAAAAAAAAACTGAAAAATTCCCAACATTTTCCCAATGTTGGATTTGGGTTTTCCCATTTTTTTCCCATTAATGGGAAATTTCCCATATATTTCCCAATTGGGATTTCAGGATTTTTTCCTGTGATGATATACAACCAAACTTACATTGTTGTATTGTATGGGCCACTTGTGTTCTCCTGTTACCTTGTTGTAGATAAACAGAGTCTGTCCTGACTTACATTGGTATTCTGTCCATTCAGTATCCATTTGGGTGGACTGCATAGTGTTTAAATACTAGATTAACGAAATGGACAATTACAACTTTTGCCTGACGATTCCAAACTTTATCCTTCTCGATCAGACAGACGTACAACAACCCGGTGTACGCAATCGATGACAATCGATGATCGGAAAACCAATCGAACAATCGATCATAATCGATATAATTAATCGATTGATATCGATTGGTTTTGGCCAATCGATCACCAATCGATAGTCACACAAGAAAAATGACAATCGATGAAAATCGATCATCGATCGATTGTTATCAGGTTCACGTTCTGTACAAGAAAAAGAAGGCCTCTATTGTACTATTCGTGAGGAGAAAAACTAGTGATATTAAACTGCTACGTTTCGAAGATCATTATCATCATAATGAGTAACAGAGATTAGTTACGTACGAAATTTACATAATTTGAACATAAGAATAGTATCCTATTCTCAGCGGTCTTCGCCGCTCTATAATGGCTAAGTTATGGGGAAATTGGTAGCCGGATTGCTATCAAGGAAGATGATACGAAAATAAGAGGGTACGGGAGGGTGGGACCAAATATAAATAAAAAATACCAACCGAACGATAGCAAACACGACCACCGGGGGCGAGCTGAGAAGACCACAAGATGTTATCAATACAAGTGTGAAACCCTTGCGCTGTATCGGGACCAACGCTTACTATCGAGTGACGATGGGGCATGGTTGCTCAGCCCTTATATACGCTGTGAGAGACCGCTGAGCATAGTATCCTATTCTCAGCGGTCTTCCCCGCTCTATAATGGCTAAGTTATGGGGAAATTGGTAGCCGACAACAAAGGAGACTCAACCGATCGAAAAGAACTGGCCCAAGGGACCCAACACTCAAACCTAAAGAAAGCACAGACGTTGAGTTTGCTTCAACACGAATAGCATGATCAATTATATTCTGTTATCCCCTGGGATAAAGTGGGAGTAGGCCCTTCCCAGGTGACCCACGAGGGTTCGGACAGTAACCTTCAAAGGATCAAAGCACCTTCAGATCTACCAGTCGGGGGACTAAGGCAACATATGGGTGGGGAAAGGGCCAGCCCAGGGGATAACAGCCCTGCCGTTCGGTGGAACCGAAAGGGAATAAGACTCCCCTGCAAGCACTGTTACACCCAGGGTGGTGGAGGAGGGAAAGCGATAAATATAAATAAATAAATAAAACATGCTTAAATCACTATGGCAACCCAACATTTCATGGTCAACAAACTTTAATGACTAACAAAGGCTCTCCGGCCAATAATGACATCAAGCCTCGAGCAGAGGAGCTACAATGATATTGTCCTTAAATTCGCGCTCCAAGGGCCCCTGTTAAAGGCATAAACAACGTAAGCCCATCCATATAAGACAGCGACATATGAAATAACAGACATGAAACGACCAGTGAACGGGCGAGGCAATCGCATCAATCTGGACAAACGAGTAAAGCGGCGGAACGACCGCAACAGTACCTGGTACGGGCAGAAAACAGGCGGAACGATCGCAACGATCAAGAACGACCAACAAAACAGGCGGAACGACCGCAACTATAACTGGAAACGACCAGTAAACAGGCGCGGACCAACCGCGACAATCTGGAATTTATCGACCAGTTAACATACGGACTCACGTGCCGCGACAATTGGAATTTCCCGACCTGTTAACATGCGGACTCACGTGCCGCGACAATCTGGATCGAATTTCCCGACCAGTTAACATGCGGACTCACGTGCCGCGACAATCTGGAATTTCCCGACCAGTTAACATGCGGACTCACGTGCCGCGACAATCTGGAATTTCCCGACCAGTTAACATGCGGACTCACGTGCCGCGACAATCTGGAATTTCCCGACCAGTTAACATGCGGACTCACGTGCCGCGACAATCTGGAATTTCCCGCGACCAGTTAACATGCGGACTCACGTGCCGCGACAATCTGAAATTTCCCGACCAGTTAACATGCGGACTCACGTGCCGCGACAATCTGAAATTTCCCGACCAGTTAACATGCGGACTCACGTGCCGCGACAATCTGGAATTTCCCGACCAGTTAACATGCGGACTCACGTGCCGCGACAATCTGAAATTTCCCGACCAGTTAACATGCGGACTCACGTGCCGCGACAATCTGGAATTTCCCGACCAGTTAACATGCGGACTCACGTGCCGCGACAATCTGGAATTTCCCGACCAGTTCACATATTGACACACCGCGACAATCTGTATAAACCACTGAGCTACACGGGAGGAACAACTGAGCCTAAAAGAAACGAAAATATAGACAAAGTAGTAAACAGCAAAGTTTATGACTACGATATCGAAAACGCGTGATAAACATTCCTTAATGCAAGTGAGAAAAGGAACACAATGGGAGCTAATTATGAAGGCATGTGAAAGCGAGCGTAACACGTGGAATGGCGACGAGAACAAATATGCAAATGCCAAGCAGCCCAAACTAAAGCAAAGTAAAATAACCTGGAAATATAACTATGTTAGAGAGACCCGAGACAAAAAAGAGCAGAAATAAACGATTAAAATAACTAGGCAACCCGCGTGAGGGGAATAGAAAGAAGTGGGCGGAAGCCACCAGGAATAATGACATGACCACAACACAACGGCCACGTGGAGCTAACCAAGAACGGTAAACAACTCTGAAGCAAATAAAACCGCGATAAGAACCAAACCGTTTATACCTACAAGTCCACGTATTCCCTAAAAGAATGAACACCACACCATTAGAACCTTCCATGCAGAACCTGGACGAGCGAATATGAAGAAGCTTGACACGAGGCCAGCGTCCTGAACGAGCGGGGACAGTGGAACCGTTGAATTAAAGTAGAGAATAGAGAAAGCCACGAACATCGACGACTTGAAGTCCAGAAGGGTTGCTCGCTTGAAATTATGGAGCGGGACGTTGGGAAGACATACAGTCATTTGCAAAAATTCTGGCCGCCACGATATATCAATATATCAATATATCAATATATCGGGTGCATTATGGGTAATTAAATAATACTATTTTGAGTTTCCTAACTTATTAAATAAAGCAAAATACAAACGTACGACTAAAATAAACATAATACTAATTATTTCTACCAACTTTGCTGGCGTTAACTTGCTTTAAAGGGAATTTTCGATTATTTAATTACCCATAATGCACCCGATATATTGATATATCGTGGCGGCCAGAATTTTTGCAAATGACTGTAAACTGGTAGAAGCATTAAATGTAGACCTTTGTGAAGACGACACTGTTCGCTGCTCAACGCTTACTATCGAGTGACGATGGGGCATGGTTGCTCAGCCCTTATATATGCTGTGAGAGACCGCTGAGCATAGTGTTCAATGTTCAATGTTCCATCCGTGCTAAAGTATTTGTTTAAATAACACTGAACTCTTTTATAACTATTGAACATTGAACACTATCTGTTACTCATTATTCATCTCACTTCGTAATGATGACAGGATGTCATCGAAACGTAGTAGTTTAATATCACTAGTGTTTCTCCTTAAAATATAAGACTTATATGTAATAAAAACTCCCTACTCTAGTTTCTTCAGCCTTACTTCTAACTATAGAACTTGTAATATCAATTGATAAACAAAACAAAACAAAACAATCGATGAAAATCGATGAAAATCGATCTATTTTAGGGCAATCGATAACAATCGATCAATCATAAGGCAATCGATGACAATCGATCAAAGGTCACAGATTTTTGTTTCATCGATTGGTCATCGATTTCCAATATCAATCGATTAATTGATATCGATTGATATCGATTGTCATCGATTGTGATCGATTAACGATTTCATCGATTGCGTACACCGGGACAACAATCATCCACCAAACCTACCTTGACTACTTCTTCAGTATTGAAAACAAAGCCTGAGAAACGTTAATTTATACACGTAAGACCGTAGCAACTATGAACGATGTCAAAGGTGGGACAACAAGATATTTAGAGTGAGTAATCACTGACGCTCGAACTTCAAACTTCGTTCGACTTACAGAAAACAGCAGGCGTCACTGGACAATGGACTGGAACGAGCCTCGTTTGGATGAAACGAAAATATGAAAAAAATACTCATCAATTTTATATGAAACATTTGTGTTGATAATAAAGTTTTACATGAAACGAAAATGTAGGTTTTTATTTACAACGAAAGAAACTGATTGAAAACGGAGTCCGTCGAGTTTTTATCGTGAGTGAATAGCTTGGGCTTCCTGTGGTTTATGGCCCGCGATACAATAGGTCAGTGTTGTCTTGATATGAAAACCCTTTGAATGCTTTTGTTGGTGTCTACATAATACAGGTAATGTGTAGTAATGTGGTTGTGATTTATGTTGGAATCAATTCTTTGATTCAAACACTAAAACTAAAATCTGCTCGTGTCTCGATTCATCGGATGTGCATGTTTAATAGCCCGTTAATAGGTTTAGGGTTTCTGCATGTACCGACATTCATATGAATTATGTTTCAGATTGCGAGGAAACTATGGACTCTATAAACATCAAGAGTAATGATTGTAAGAGGGAGTTAATCAACGAAGAAAGTCATCCTCAGAATGATCAGATCAATGTGAATGACGCCGGCTCTGTAGATAATAATATCAACTGTGTTGGAGGGAAGCCATTCAAATGTTCGTCTTCCCGTGAGGAATTGCAGTCTGATGGCCTCGATTGCTGTGGAAATGTGGTGTCCATAAAAACAGAAACTGAATCTGACTGGGTTGAGAAACGTTGTAAATCAGGAGAATTGCTCTACCACTACAACAAAGTTAGTGGAGAAAAGCAATGGCCATCAGGTGTTGCTCACAGGGTATCTGATGTAAGTATGTTTTACATTTATAATGAATCGCCACATACATGTACATATACATGACAATGACAATAACAATAGTTTATTATTTAGTACCAGAATAATTAAATAATAATAATAATTTATTTCTATAGTGTTATTTCCTAAGAGTCCAATAGCGCTGTAGAATTAAAGACATAGAAACAATACAAATATACAGTAGTGTGGCATATGTTTGGTACAAGCTAACTGAAATAACCATGAGGGCTAAACTAGTCAGTTAGCTGTCTATAATAAGTTATATAATTATGCAACATATACATTATTAAACACATGTATACATGTACACAGGGGGTCTGAGAGGGGGATACAAACATACATGTAGCAATAACAATATAATAGTAAAGTTGTACAGGCTTGTTGTAAATTGTACTTTATTTTGCCATGCTTTTAATGTACATAGTTAGTTCACGGCATGTACATTTATAAATACACCATATTTAAAAAGGAAACACTATATAGTATATTTTAAGCGCCACAAGTTTATTAGTGTCTTGATATTATGATGTGCTAATCCTCATCAAATAAAACCATTATTCTTGATATATTATTATAGGATCATGTCAAGATCTTACATGATATCGCGCCATGATCATAAGATCTTGCAGGATCCTGAAAGACTTAGGGTGCATTCGATTGACCTTATTCCAGAATAGGAATACTTGGAATAATACAGAATGTCCGTTCAATTGAGTCTGTTCCGATTATGGAATAAGGGGAATATATTCCAAACATTCTGCTCATCATAGCAGAATGCTTGGAATATTCCGGAATAATTACCTCATCCGTCTGCCCCTCGAATTATTGTACCCAAGATCTGTCATGATCTTGTCAACATACATGTAGTCTCTCTAATCTCCTTTGGGATCCCTGTGTTACGGAAGTGAAGATACACCACAGGGTACTCATCATTATTTGACTTTACTCTGTTAATCATTATTTGACTTTACTGTGTTACAGTGTACCCCAAGACACACCACAGGGCACCCATCATTATTTGACTTTACTGTGTTACAGTGTACCACATGACTCACCACAGGGAACCCATCATTGTTTGACCTTACTGTGTTACAGTGTACCCCATAACACACCACAGGGAACCCATCATTATTTGACTTTACTGTGCTACAGTGTACCCCAAGACACACCACAGGACACCCATCATTATTTGACTTTACTGTGTTACAGTGTACCACATGACTCACCACAGGGAACCCATCATTGTTTGACCTTACTGTGTTACAGTGTATCCCATAAGACACCACAGGAAACCCATCATTATTTGACTTTACTGTGTTACAGTGTACCCCATGACACAACACAGGGAACCCATCATTGTTTGACTTTACTGCTTTACAGTGTACCCCATTACATACCACAGGGAACCCATCAATATTTGACTTTACTGTCTTACAGTGTACCACATGACACAGCACAGAGAACCCATCATTATTTGACTTTACTCTGTTGCAGTGTACCCCATGACTCACCACAGGGAACCCATCATTATTTAACTTTACTGTGTTACAGTGTACCATGGCCACATGACACAGCACAGGGAACCCATCATTATTTGACTTTACTGTGAACCCATCATTATTTGACTTTACTGTACAGTGTACCCCATGACACACCACAGGGAACCCATCATTATTTGACTTTACTGTACAGTGTACCCCATTACACATCACAGGGAACCCATCATTATTTGACTTTACTGTACAGTGTATCACATGACACACCACAGGGAACTCATCATCATTATTTGACTTTACTGTACATGTACCCCATGACACATCACAGGGAACCCATCATTATTTGACTTGACTGTGTTACAGTGTACCCCATGACACATTACAGGGAACCCATCATTATTTAACTTTACTGTGTTACAGTGTACCCCATGACACATCACAGGGAACCCATCATTATTTGACTTTACTGTGTTACAGTGTACCCCATGACACACCACAGGGAACCCATCATTATTTGACTTTACTGTGTTACAGTGTACCACATGACACAGCACAGGGAACCCATCATTATTTGACTTTACTGTACAGTGTACCCCATGACACAATACAGGGAACCCATCATTATTTGACTTTACTGTGTTACAGTGTACCCCATGACACATCACAGGGAACCCATCATTATTTGACTTTACTGTGTTACAGTGTACCCCATGACACATCACAGGGAACCCATCATTATTTGACTTTACTGTCTTACAGTGTACCCCATGACACAACACAGGGAACCCATCATTGTTTGACTTTACTGCTTTACAGTGTACCCCATTACATACCACAGGGAATCCATCAATATTTGACTTTACTGTCTTACAGTGTACCACATGACACAGCACAGAGAACCCATCATTATTTGACTTTACTCTGTTGCAGTGTACCCCATGACTCACCACAGGGAACCCATCATTATTTGACTTTACTGTGTTACAGTGTACCCCATGACACATCACAGGGAACCCATCATTATTTGACTTTACTGTGTTACAGTGTACCCCATGACTCACCACAGGGAACCCATCATTATTTGACTTGACTGTGTTACAGTGTACCTCATGACTCTCCACAGGGAACCCATCATTATTTGACTTTACTGTGTTACAGTGTACCCCATGACACATCACAGGGAACCCATCATTATTTGACTTTACTGTGTTACAGTGTACTGCATGAAACACCTCTCTATTTCTGTTGTAATAATATAATAAATATAGGTTATTACAGTTAGAGTTGTGTAATACGGCTGGATATTTTTACGAGTCTTGCCGTATTTTGACGAGCCGTAGGCGAGGCAAAATACAAATAGACGAGTAAAAATGTCCAGCTGTATTACACAACTCTAACTGTAATAAATTGTTTATTATACGACAACAAAATAACCCCCCCCCCAAAAACGTCCTTTTTTCTTTCTTTGCTTGTTTGTTAGCTTACAAAAGCTGTTTTTGTGATTTGTTTGTGAAATGCGCGCGCTATCACACAATCGATACGCCATCGAGCGCGCGCTCAAGATATTTTTCGTTGGCTTTGTTCACCAAAAAGATTGGATTTTCTTCATATTTTCTATACAGATATCATTGAAAAGTAGTTGTTTGTTTCCCTATTCCTTTTAGAAATCCTTTTTTTAGTGTTTTTTCTTTTAGCAATGAAAGCCAAAACTGGTACAAAATATGCTGGGTTCAAAACCGGTTTAACCGGGATATTTGGAGGATTTTGTGCCCTTTTATACAATGTATGGTAAATTTACGTCGCAGTCGTATAATAACAATATTTATCAAAGTGTCAATAGGACACAAAATAATGAAGTAAATTAATAATTAATATATAATTCTAAAATATTTTTGTCAGTTCAGTGGAAGTACACGAATACACGAAATTGTATTAGTAGTAAAAATCTCTATTTATGTCGTAATAATAAAAATAGTTATCAAATTGTGCAAGTAATAGTCTAATAGGACGCGCGATGCAAATCAGCTTTTAGGTTTCACATTTAACCTATCCAAATAGCTTCATTAAGAAGCCCGAGTTGACGCTAATAGAGCATCTAGAGCGTGTATGCCTTCCAGCCACAAGACGACAAACCCTTCAGTAAAAAGAGAGTGAATCAAATCATACGACTACATTCATATGCAAAGTCATCTCAGATGTTCTAACCAAAAAGGCAGCACTCCCTTGCCATTGGGTATACTAGTATTTAATATAAGTATATTTGGTAATCAGGGTGAACCCTTCAGCTTGAATCATTCCACTTGTTGTTGCTAGACTTTTGAATCTGACGTCACTCACTGGTCCGTTGATCAGGCAGAACAAAGTGCGAAAAGACCTTCACGTGGCTCGGATGATCACGTAAATGTCGGTCCCGTCTCTCGGATGATCACGTAAGAGTGACGTAAACGAACCACTCAAAACAGTCAAAATTCCACTCCAACCTCTATCAGTGACTATGCTCTGTGTCTGTACTTACATGACTATCTCACTAACAATATGGTCAGTACTAACTACTTTTGACTCAGCTAATGGTCTGACAAATCATGAACATTTTCGAAGTTGCTCCTAAACACGATCAGTTTTTTTGAGTTACAAACAATTTAAGCCCAAATACTTTTATTATATCGGGTCATTACTACAATCGAGGCTGTCAAATTTGTGTCTGTTTTTCTAATACTTAACAAAACACTGAGTATTACAAAGATGATCCCATCGTATTATTAATAACTGAACAATTGTGTGTTTTTATTAATATACATTGATACATTGTTCTTGTACTTCATTTCAGAGTTCAATAGAATACAACAACATATTTGGTCAACCAATAATATACACAGATGATTATGGCTGTAGTAATGGCTGTTCTTCTATGTACATCGATACAGGTTCAACTGACAACAACATGGATGATGCAAGTCAACCACATCCAACAGATGTAGGTGGTAGTGGTCATAATTCAGTTAATGTAGTCGATGGGAATTCGTTGAAAAATGCTTCTGCTCTCCACGTGGATGAACGTTTTTCAATTGTGAGTATTTTAGAGGAATTAGATTTACCCTCTGAAAATAAATCAGTTGAAAACAGCATTCAAGCAACAGATTCACCCACCGATGATGTTAATTCACATTCTCAAGAGAGTGTGGAAAGTCACCTTCATGGAAATGGCAAACACACTGGAGAGAAGCCATTTGAATGTTCTTACTGTGATAAAAGGTTTGGTTACAAAAGCTATCTCACAATTCATCTCACAATTCATACGGGAGAGAAGCCATTTGATTGTTCTTATTGTAATAAGCATTTTTCACGTAAAAGCGATCTTACTACTCATCTCAGAATTCATACTGGAGAGAAGCCATTCCAATGTTCTAATTGTGATAAAAAGTTTCGCCGCAAATACCATCTCACAACTCACCTCAGAAATCACACTGGAGAGAAGCCATTTGAATGTTCTTACTGTGATAAAAAGTTTGGCCGGAAAACCTGTCTCACCACTCATCTCAGAATTCATGCTGGAGATTATAAGCCTTTTGATTGTTCTTATTGTAATATGCATTTTTCACGTAATTACGATCTTACTACTCACCTCAGAATTCATACTGGAGAGAAGCCATTCCAATGTTCTTGCTGTGACAAAAAGTTTCGCCGCAAAAACCATCTCACAACTCATCTCAGAATTCATACTGGAGAGAAGCCATTCCAATGTTCTTGCTGTGATAAAAAGTTTGGCTGCAAAAGCCATCTCACATCTCATCTCGGAATTCACACTGGAGAGAAACCATACAAATGTTCTTACTGTGATAAAAGGTTTGGCCAGAAAAAAAATCTTACATCTCATCTCAGAATTCACACTGGAGAGAAGCCATACAAATGTATTTCTTGTGACAGGACATTTCGGTACAGATCATCCATCACAAGGCATAGTTGCTGCGAGCCATTAGGCGAGTACTGTGAGTAGCCAGGCACTAGTATTGTGCTCCCTTAGTCCCTATGTTTTATGTTTTGTGGCTATTTAGTCAGATCACACTAGTATCATGATTGTTTGAATATGTGTCATTTGGTTTAACTACAGATTTGATGAATTTAAAGGGACTCTCTACTAGATAGAAATTATAACTTCTGTAACTCTATCACCAATTAAGGTAGCCTCCTATGCAGACTTTGTGTAGCGCTTCCGGTTCCCGTCAATCCTCCACTGCGTCTGCTCAGACTCGAACAACATTCCTTTCTACGAATTTGACCAATCAGAGAAAGCCCCATAAAAGCTTGTGGGTACGACCTTGACCTTGGCCGTCTTTTCCGCGAACAAGGCAATGAATCGGCGATGCATGGTGGAGTGAGCGTATGGATGACTGTTATAGAAAAGTAAGCCAAGTTTTTCGTATAAATAAGTTCAATATTCATCAGAAAAAGCCCATAGATGCCATAACTTTAGAAAAGAAAGACGTTTCTATAAATCTTCCCACTGATTCGGGAACATCGCTAGTATTTCAGGCTATACCTTTAATGTTTGATCTTGTAAATAACAATAAGTGAATCATTGGATCATTACTACCATTTGCAATCAACTGTAATAGCGTATTGAAACTATTTTGACGGTTGTTTCTAGTTTCAAACGTTTATAGGTTTGCTGGCGGCGGCTTCGTTTGTTTACGTGAATGTTATGGTTTTGACATGCAATTTGTCGACGTTTGACAGGTATATTCTTAGCATTTTGGCATGGGAAACTACACGTTTAGAACTTATTTCATCTTAGTATTTTTACAGCCATCTTGAAACTTGAACCACTCTACTAAAAGCTGAAATAAGTTCTAAGTGTAGTCGGCAAGGTCTTTTAATCCATCAAGTCTTTCTAATATAGAGGGAATATCCAACAAACTTCTACCAAATATCCTTCAGGCTTGTAGGGTTTTTCATAGATTCCTCTTTGTTGCATATATAGTGTCAAATTTAAGACTTTCTTTGTCGTATTTTCTGTATTCATGCGATACATGTACAAACGTGGGAAAATGAAAAATTTGCATATCACCTAGCAATTTGATTGGTTGATAGAAAACAATGTAGAAAGGAATGTTGTTCAAGTCTGAGCAGACGCAGTGGAGGAATGACGGAAACCGGAAGCCCCTACACAAAGTCTGCATAGGAGGCTACAATTAAGGTGGCCCGATCCTATTTCGTTGAACGATGGGTCTCATTTTAAATCGATGATTTGAGAAGCAAAACATTAACCGATTTCGGATGTGTTTCATCCTGATAATCAGGCATTCGTTAATTTCATAAAAAGCACAATTTTATTGTAATAAAGACAACATTTGTTGAGTTACAATCGATATTGAAACACTCCATTCCATTTTCAGAGAAAATGCTTACATTTTCCAAACTCCACGATGGATTTTTTTTTAATTATCTCAAACAAGTGTACAAGTGTGAAGGATTACTGGTGCCAAGTTTCAAGAAAATCCGTACCTTGGAAAATGCTCCACAAGCGACTGCTAAATTTTAGTACAAAATACTATACTCGCACACATTGTCAGCGCTTCCGTACAAATGTTAAAATAAAACTGAATTTGAAACTATCACCTGAAAGCTTCATATCACTCGCAACTGTAGGGAAAAATTCACGCAAATCGGAAGCATACAACAAACTTTATCAATGAGCAAAGTGCAAGAGGTTTATGTTGTGTATTATATGAAAATCCAAGATATTGTATTCTGCGTATAAAAACATTTCTGTCGATTTTTTTCCCCATAATTTTTCAATATGATATAGAGCAACATATTTAAAAACACTTATCCAAGTTTCAGCGTGTTCTTTGCATACAGTTTCGAGAACTTTGGCAGCAAACCCAGCCACTTCAAGTCTTCCGTATTCGAAACTGCTTTGAAAACCTCTCGTGTTTACTGACAGCTGGTGTGTTTTGAAATTCTTCACGGGTTTCCGCAACTTGGGAATTATTTTTATGGTCAGTTTTTAGGCCGCGCAACTTGCAGTCGAGATATTTTTTTTAAACCCGGCAGACAAAATTATGACAATTTATTTAACAAGAATCTGAAGTTTCGTAGAAATCATACGATTTTTGAGCGAACAAGAGGACAATATTATTAGCCTGCGTAGCTGGCCCTGGAGAGGAGGGGATTGGAGAGGAGGAGGGGAGGGGATTGGGGAGAGCAAGAGGAGGAGGAGGGGGATTTGGGGAGGAGGGAAGGAATGAGGGCCTGCCCGCAAGGCCGGGTATTTTAGATAATTACGGCCGCCGGCGGCCGTAATTTCCTATTGGTCGAAAATAACCAAAGTGACGCGTGATTGACAGTTAGATTCTAACACATCCCAGACCAAGCGAAGCCAAAGCATATCAAGTTGTAGTGTAGTCAAGAGAATAATTTATTAGAGAAGTTCGATTTTTTAAACCTGAGCAAGAGCAAGTCGTAAGAGACCTTTTATCGGGAAAAGATGTGTTACACGAGTTCGGAAAAAGTTGGATTTTCAAGCTTTTACTAGCGTCAGTTAAAAACGAAGAAACAAATGGCTGTGTTGTGGTGTTCCTTTGTCAAACATTCAGGCCAAGACCAAGTGAAAAAAATGAACGGCGGAAGACATCAACTGAATTGTTCAAGTTCAAGTTGTCTTCACAACCGTTTGGCGTGTACCCGGGCGTGTATCGTGGTTTTCGAATCTACAGATTCTGCCAAATAAAACGCGTTTGGAAGCGAACAAATCAAACGGCGATTCAAATGTAAGTAGTGATCAAACTGTTTTTAAAATAAAATCCTTGAACGTAAGTTAGCTTAGATTCAAATGTTAAAATGCGCAATATAAGCAATAAACATTATTATTATTATCATTATTAGATAGATAGACACCTTTATTTAAACTCAAATAAAGTGTAAATTATTACTTCTTGACTTTTCCAACCCCAAAGAAAATTCGTTGCGTTTTAGTTTGGATTTTTGTCCAGCATTTACTATTTTTGTGGGGTTCTGGACATTGTATAGACATCGCAAAGCTTCATAGTGTGCGTGAATTTGACAGCTGAACTTGCCCCCTTGACCTCGGATGCTTCTGGTTGGTTGGTGATTTGTAATCTCTCTTATTTCCGGCGCAATTTGATTGGTTGGTAAAATTCGATCTCGCGTTGTTTAAAAGTAGGTGGTTATCTAAAATACCCGGCCTTGCGGGCAGGCTCTCCCTCCCCCCTCTCCTTCCCAATGCCCCCTCCTCCTCCCCTCCCCCTCTCCTTCCCTTCCCTTCCCCCACCCCTCTCCCAATTCCCCTCCTAACCCATCTCCCCTCCCCCAGAGCCGGCCACGCAGGCTACAATATGAAAAATCACTGTTAGAAAATCGGCCCGTAACGGCAAACGCGACTGAAAAATAAAATGTTGAATACACCCTTAAAAGCCTACATGTTTGAGTTATTACATGTGTTAAATGCAGAAATATCCGATTGTTTTTGACGCGATACGAGCGAGTTTAAAAAATCACAGAATGCACTCGCAATAATGTTGGAGTCACCTTAACTACAGATTTAATAAATTTAAAAAATTGAGTACGACAAGACAGCTAGTTTATACGACACTTCTGAATGAACTTTTATTAAATGTTTCTCCCAAGCTTTACTTTTATTTGCCGTTCAAAAACTCATACATAATTCATGAGGCATTAGGCCAATCAGCTTTGTCCATTTTGTCACATGCATGGACCTTTATAACATATAAAGTCATCATTAATAAACTGCATATAGCGTCCACGGGAGTGACAGCGGTATATTCATGCGTATGAGGTAACGCACCACGTCATGCAGGGGTTGGGAGGGTGGGTAGCCAACCAATGCTCTTGAAGTCGTTGGAACAAGTGAGCACAATGGAAGGAGTGGCTTTAATATATGCAAGCAATGCATTGTGGGATATCTATTGTTATGCTAATTTCCATGCTTTATTTCCGGTACTGAGAATAGTCCTTGCTAACACATCGGAACGCCCAGAGATCCCATTGCAAGCAAATCGGCGAGGTCCATTCCCGGCAATGCCGGGAATGGAAAAGCAGTACTGAATCAGAACCCTTTCTGTCTACCAGTAGCCGATCAACAACCAGGGCTTGAAGGGTGGCCCATGCCGCCAGAACGGTCTTGGTCGAATGCCCGGCACAACAACAGTGAACGCACCATGGAAACTTGGGTTGAAAATGTTGCGGAGAGGGCGGCCAAGTGGAACAAAAGGCGGAAACGTATGAACGTCATGCCTGGCAAGCATCGGACTATATTGGCGATGAGGTTGACCCTAGCAGACCCGGGAGTCGCACAGGGTGTGCATGAGGCAGAGGATTTCCGCTTCTATCCTTCTGGCCATACTATCCAGGGAAATGAAGCCAAACGAATGGAGGCCGAAAAACCGTTCCGGGTGCACCCACACCTCATGCGTAAGCATGGAGTCTGTACATCCGAATACCTCCGCGAGGGGTCGTCACCCGGGTATTGGGCCGATGGTACGTAGAAGGTCCGTATACTGAAATTTCGGTCACGACTACAACATTATATGTGTTTAATAATCTCATTGACAGCGGAATTCCTACAGCCCTCGTTATCCAATACTCACTTGAGGACTCGACAATTAGCTATCCGATGCTTAAACGGAGCAGTGTCAAGCCTAACGCATGCGCATTAAAATCAAAAACAATAACAAACGGTTGAGAAAAACCGTTCTAATCGCTAAATAAATGACCTACAGGACACAAGTAGATGCTAATCTTTATTTAGAAAGCAATTTTAGAACTTCAAAATATCAAAAGGACAGAAGTCTAGAAGTGAATTCCCGGCCATATTATTTTCCAACGGCCGATCAAATAAAACACAGGAAGCCCAACAGAAATAGAGGGTGGCCGAATCTCGCCGGGTTGACAAGTCGTTCTATGTGAGTTATGAACAGTACTGCATCTACGATTGATGATCAAGAATCCTTCGTAATCGACCAGAATTATTGCCGGTATAAAATTCGGTTTTCTTCACTCGAGGATGCTGGTATCGTGAAGCTAGGAACGCTTAAGAATCATAATATCTCAATATATATTTCATATAAAGAGTTACCATAGTAACGCTACGCGAACTGGAAATATGTACTTTTACTGTACAAACGAACTAAGTCTTATGTCAGCAGTGACCAATACAAGTTTACTCAGTCAACAAGCTGAACAAATACAGCTAACGTATCTCTCAAGAACTTAGCATTTCTAAAGAATAATTACTTGACCTTATACCTTGCGCAGTAGAGTACAAACTGCAATGCCACGTATATATTTACCAACTTAATCAGTTACAAGATCTGAGTCTTCAAACTCATACAGTTTGATAACTATCGAAGTATGATCCAGATTTCAGTATTCTATTATTATCCAATTGTCAGATACTCTTACTAGCAATCGAAATAGCATTGGATAATCTCTTTATCAAACAGTAGAATCAAATCTAATCTTAAGGCAAATACGCGTAGATTATGCAGTTATTCTGACACGTGACCTATTAGCATATGCAGCAAGTTTGACAATGAGATCGTTATAAAAGCAGCGCGCAGTCAGTAACCTTCACCACTACCTTCAGTTCAGCTTAACCAATTACAACTCAAGTCCAAGAGCTTCCAATAAAGACCAGTACCACAACCAACTGCCTACTGTTTAAGCTAGTATTACACTGGCGGCCTGCCTTCGGCTGTTTGACACTTTTTTCCATGACTTCAAAGTCAGTTCTAAGATGAAACTAGACGCTCTACTAGCGTCAACTTGGGCTTCTTAATAAAGCTGTTTTGATAGATTTTAAATGTGAAACCTAATAGCTTGTATCATCATACAGAAGTAGTTTTAGCCTACATGTATTACTTGCAGAATTTAAGTCACTCGTTGCGTGACTCAGTAGAGCATACATACGTAATTAGCTTCAACACTCACACTCCTAGCTGACAGCTGCATGGCGAAGCACATTTCGATTACCTTGCAAGAAACGATTTCACAAACTCAATAAAATTACGATCGAGTTCTTACTAAGCCACAGACATCTGTTAGAAATACACTTTCAGACAGAATTGCAAGGCCAAAAAGTATTCTCTAGGATATTTGCATATTTACTAAGCAGTATTAATGAACGACTCGACTGGCTCGAGCAAGGGAGCACGGCAAAATCCTTTTTGAATGCTGCTGGTGATTTGATTTATCGTTACGTACGTTAGGCTCAGTATCCAGCCGCTGGGGTTTCGTGCGCCCGCGATACTCTCCCCCTCACGGCTGGGCGCACGAGCTTGCTGTTTGTTTTTGTCAACCAATCAGAAATCTGCCCCCCAGTTTTTAGGGGGCATAAATTAAAAATGACGCATAAGATTAAAAATGGCGTGATGGAGAGTTTTGATGCTTGTGAATATGCCCTTGGCTTGAGAAGTTTAATTTAGAGAGTTTTAAAGAAAAACAGCATTTAGCTTTAAAAGAAATAGTTCTGGGAAAGGATGTCCAGTTCGTTGTTCTTCCTACTGGCTCTGGAAAATCTCTAATTTTCCAAGCTGCTCCACTCAGTCTTTGACCTCGTGATATCGCCGCTAGTATCTCTCATGAAATACCAAGTTAGCTTCCTTTCATCAAAGGGCATTACAGTTGGCCATTACAGTTGATTTCACACAACTTTGGCCGCTCCGATTGCTATAAAGTTCAATAACGATCTTTGCCGACTTCACTGCGAACTGGCTTGGTTCGGTGAACCGTGAGTAATGTTTATGTCTCGAATTCAAATATTTGCAAGAATTGCATCTCAAACGAAATGTTTCAAAAAGTGTATTTCAAAATGCATTATATATATGGAGATAAAGTCCTTTTATTGCGATGACGTTCATCAGCTTCAAACATCTACTCTGGTCAATTTCACTTTGAAGTTCCGAAGTTCGTTAGCAAACTTGGGAATTGCGAACGAACTTCGCAGTCGGAGCGGCCAAAGTTGTGTGAAATCCACTGTAAAGCGGCTTTCTTTTAAGAAGGACAAGAAGATGAGTGTATGAAATGTGGCGTGTTGTGCAAGATTGAAGACACATTTCCTTGCAAAGACCTCAGTTTCCTTTTATTTTCTTCCTGTTTTTGGCAAATGATTCAACCACTCTGGTTATTTAGCACAAACAAAGACATTCACACTAAACGACAATCGACATTTCACCGAGCGCGAATAAAGCTCGAGTAAGTTGGATTTTCAACCGAATAGAATTTCACTTCCGCTTCCGTTTTTATATTTATTTATGCTAATTACATAAAACGTCACGGACACGCTTTCTAGCTCGTGCGCCCAGCCGTGAGGGGGAGAGTATCGCGGGCGCACGAAACCCCAGCGGCTGGATACTGAGCCTATACGTACGTCTGCCATCTTGAATTTCGTTGATAAGCTGCTGACCACAACTTTTGTATACTCAAAAATTGGAACGATACAGAGAAGATTAGCATGCGCATGCGCTATGGTGCACTTGCAGATTTGGCGTAGAAACACCAAGAATAACCGTCTGTAATCTTAGACTTGGGCTTTCCACAGGAAGCCCAAGTAATAATCCCCACTAGGAATTGTTGGAAATGAAAAACGTGCTTTGAATTCTTACTAGTGATCAATTAGACGCTTGCACAAACCTGATTAAAGTCGACGGAAACAGATATAATAAAAGTCCCAGTGCGATTTACTGATACTGATAAAGTAACCGGCCTCTATGAGCATGTAACGTACACATAATGTAGGCGGCGGCCTCGGCGAACATTTTACAAGGGTGTAGACTTTCCCAAGCCGGTGGGAGAAAACGCTGACCCACGTGGCGATCAACTATGCATTGCTACACAGGAACCCCGAGCGAACGAGCTGCATTTTGTAACGGCAAGTCCTAAATTGTGGTACATATACGCACTTGCTTTCCACCCAAATTACAAAGTAAATGCTGTTTCATTCAAGCTCGAAGCAGGTGCGGGATGAAGGATGAAGGATGGAGAAATACATGTTGGTAGCCTCTTATCATCGAACGACGCTTGAAAATGACCAGTACGTATCTGGGCAAGTCCGCGGGAAGATCCCTAATCCAAAGATTTAAAAGTCGCTGGTCATGGCAGAGGCCATACATGTCCAATACTGCTACCGGATTCCGGTGGTCGAAACGTTTTTTTAGTCGATCCGTTGGATCTGTTGGCCACAGGGAACCCATCTTGTACAGCGGCTTGGCAAATTTCGTTTTCAAATGTTAAAACATCGAAATAATCAAAGGATTCTGCCGCCTAAGAACTTATATGTTACATCGAAACTATCCACATCACAACTAACTCATCGATCATTTAAATCATGTAATATGTGATATGTCGTTCTAAAAGCATTCGGTCATCGGTCGCTCGTTACCGGCGGTGGCGAAGATAGTATGTTTACATCGAAATAATCCACATCACAATATGTCATTGTGATATGTCGTTCTAAAAATATTCGGCCACCGGTCGCTCGTTTAATAGCCGTGGCGAAGATAGTGTGTTTACATCGAAATAATCCACATCACAACTAACTCATCGATCATTTAGATCATCTAATATGTGACATGTCGTTCTAAAAACATTCTAAAAACATTGAAGATATGCGACCGATCGAAGAACGCGGAGTGCGGAGTCTCGTTAGAAAATCATGGTGTGGTAGACTTCTACCAAAGTGGAAAACGCCTAAAAAGTTAAAAAGTTAAATGAACAAATTAAATGAAAACTGTTCTTTTTCGCCTCCAAGTTCTTTTCTTTCTTTCTTTGTTTAGCTTTTGTTTGTCTGTTTTCTAACGTATGTTTTGTTCCTGCCAGGCAACACAGGCTACAAAACCATCGTAATTAATATCGCATATTTTTCGGTAGACTCCGCGTTACGAGTATGAATCAATAGTCAACGAAGTGCATGCATGCTAAGCGTCGAATTGACTATTTTAACTCATAGAAAACGAGAACGAGTAGTAATATATCCTCACTGAATACTCATTATCACGTCGCAGTAATTAAGTTATGGGCGAGATCCGCGATTGTGTGATATGAGGTAAACAGCGAGGAAAGAACAGGGAAGTACCGCCACCAGGGGAGGGGGGTGGGGCAAACTTGACTCTCGCAGCTCCGAACGACGTTGTGCAATAAGGCATGTGTATGGAGTTAATTTATACTGCTCCGTGCTCATTAATTATTCAGTGAGAAGAATAATAATATATCCTCACTGAATATTCATTATCACGTCGCAGTAATTAAGTTATGGGCGAGATCCGCTCCTTGTCCCTCACGGAGGTAAGGAGACGAGGTGGCATGTGGTTTACTGCCCACAATGTGCCCATAACCCAAAGACCTTGTACCCATAACGTCTATACCAATACCCAAAAACCAATATCCAACACTCAAAACTCATTCCTCAAAAACTTTACAGTCTCGATGTCTACATGTATGTATTATTATAATTTGTTTAATGAACAAATTCATTGACTGAAAGGGAAAAATTTCAATGAATAATGCAAAATTTCTGCCCGAGCGACCCCAACGGCACAGCTACAATAAAACACAATACAGCTGCAGCCTAAGGAATACAAAAATGAGAAATGGACCTCAACCGTGGAGAGAATGGAGGTTAGCAGGGTGGGCTACGTTTAGCTGTTCATGGAGATCACTCGAAGGTAGGCTAAGCGCAAAATCTTTGAACAGGGAGAGTACTCTGGATGGCTCTGAGACGCGCGTGTAATGCTCAGCCATAGCCGTGCTCCGCCAGCCTACATATCGAGCGATATCTTCTGTGGAACAACCTAGCTGCTTAAGCGTGTTAGAAAGGCCTGTACGAAAACTAAGAGGAGTCTCACCCTCGTATAAGCCGGCATTCTGGAGATGTTTACGTAAACGATTGGCGACCGCCGGCCCAACAAAGGGGCGCTGGCTCACTGAAATCTTAGACTGACAAGTACGAAAGAAAAAACCTGGCGCTAAAATGACGCCGAGTGAATCGCAGGCGGCAATATAATAGTTGAGCCACGAAACCGGACATATGTCCTTACAAGATACGGGGATCAAAGCAAAAGGGCGTGTATTGCCTTTTGTTACAGTTTTCCCAAATGTGAACTGGAGGAGGTAACCCTCTCTGTCCCTGAGCCTGAACACTTGCTCCGATCGGAGACGGCCAAGATCAGACGCCCTATCCCCAGTAAAAAAGTCAACCACAAAGAAGGTGACGTCCCGGGCGAGTGCGTATTGCTCAGAGACAGAGAGACCTACACCTTTTGTAATAAGTTCTCTAAGATATGATACCAAGCGTCTCAGTTTTACGAAAAATAACGGGACGGCCTGCGACGGCACGATGCCTTGGCTTGCCTGTTCCTCGCGGATGAACTTCAAGTATTCTTTTACTCTAGTGTGTGAAATAGGGTTGGACTCACTCGTGCGACCCATAGAATTGAAGATGGCTCGAATCTTCCCAAGGTAAGAGTCAACTGTTCCTGCAGCTAGACGGCGTGGACAAGCACAACCAGATTTTGAACAAGACGGCTTGTGAACGACCGTTTTCCCACTAGAATCCCGGCTGATAAGGAACTTAATGATGTCGTCTGCGGTACAAGAAGACATAATTCGAGGAGGGACCAAAGAAGACAAAAACGTGGAGAGCTGGACTTTGAGCCTGCTCTTTTGGCGTTGATATGGTTTTCGTTGATGGGTTGATCGAAATTCTGCAAATCGCCTGTCTATGGCCTCCACATCTGTAACGTCGGGTGGGGCCGAAACGATGGCAACAGGTGCCTGGAGCGTGCCACAAGCCTGACAAAAATTGGCATCCGAATCATTTGGGTAGAGACAAGCACCACAACGAATCGCCGCCTTCCAAGGACGTAAAACCTATGGAGCCAAAACCATAGTTGAGAAACATCTAATTATAGATACACCGGACCGCCCATAGATCCCAAGGGAGGGGTTTTGGCAAGAAACCCGTGGAGCGAGGTGCTGGGAAGAGCAAGATCGTGGCAGAATCTCGTAAACCTAGACAAAAACCAGTCGACGACCAGGGACTGGAGTAGCGCCCACCAGTATCGCCTTGGGCGTAAGTCAGGGACTATCACCGTAAAGTGGACGTGTCTCCCTTGGTCAACAATAGAGACCTTACGCATAAGGACGGCGTGACCAGGACGGCAACGCGAGGGTGCGAGGGGTCTGGGGCGATTGCGTCATCGATGGCGTTACCGTCCTGTTTGTAAACAAACGTTACGCAACTTTGTGATAACACGATCAGTGTCTTTGCGAAATGGCTACGTTTAAAGAAGCACGGAAAGCTCTTTTTCACTGTAACAGCTTGAATTTGATCGACGATGAAGAATTCCTCTTGCTGTATGATGCAAACAAGTCGAAAAATTCGGACATCCCGTACTCGCAATACGAAAATTTTGATCTTGACTCTATGGCAGACGACGAGTGTATGAGCGAATTTCGCTTTCTCAAAAACGATATCTACAGACTTCTTGAAGTCCTCGACCTTCCTAGCAAAGTCAGGTGCCCTAACCGTTTTTTTTGTCAACGATGTTGAAGCTCTTTGCATCCTCTTGAAGCGTTTCGCCTATCCATGTCGATACGTAGATTTATCTCGCCGGTTCGGAAGAGCAGTTCCTCAAATTAGCATGGTAGTAAATGAAACAATGGAAATAATCTATGATCAGTACAATCACTTGCTGTCGTCTTTCAACCAGCCTTGGCTATCTCCTGCTAGTTTGGAAGAATTTGCTTATGTAGTAAACCAGAAAGGAGGTGCCCTAGACAATTGTTGGGGATTTATAGACGGAACAGTGAGGCCAGTCTGTAGACCTGGAACACACCAGAGAGTACTATACAATGGACACAAAAGGGTACACTCCATCAAATTTCAGAGTGTTGTAGCCCCAAATGGTCTGATTGCCAACATGTATGGTCCAGTCGAAGGCAGACGGCATGACAGTGGGATGTTGGCATCCTCAGGGTTTTTGCAGTCGCTAAGTACAAACAGCCACAACACAGCTGGACAGCCACTTTGTGTTTATGGAGACCCCGCCTACCCCCTCAGAGTACACCTCCAAGGCCCATATAAAGGGGGAAACCTCACAGCTATGCAAGAGGCCTATAACCAGTCCATGAGCAAAGTCAGGGTCGCAGTCGAGTGGGTGTTTAACGATATCTTGAATTATTTTGCTTTCCTTGATTTCAAAAAGAACTTGAAGGTTGGTCTAAGTGCCATTGGCAAAGTGTATCTTGTGTGTGCTTTACTAAGGAATGCTCGAACATGTCTTTATGGTTCAAGTACCACAACCTTTTTTGATGTTGACCCACCATCATTGGAACAGTACTTTACATAGACATAACTCATACATTGATTATTAATGATAGTTTGACAAGTTTTATATATGTATGTTGTGGTTTGAAATTTTCCACTGGTTTAAATTTTTCAGTCCATTGTTTTGGTTTCTTAATTCACTTCCTTTCAGTTTAATCCTTTATATCTATAACCTAAACATATATATATATAACTTACCCACTATAAAACCCTGAACCTAACCTTAGAACAACCCTCAGAAAAATTTAAACCACAACATATACAATGTACCTGCATGCATGCTAATAATTGTTATGGAATGAAAAACTTTTTTTTACAAAAATGAAATACAGTAGTACATTACCAAATGATGCATGTATACTGTCTATCAGCAGAGTGATCAAGGATTTCATTCGAGTGGGTTTTTGGAGACAAAAACTTGTTAATTAAAATGCATTGCAGTCATGCATTGCACGTACACTTGTGCTTATATAGACATGTACATTGTATGCATGTCTATAGCTGGTACAATTTAATCTAGCGTTCTTCAAACATATATGTAAACAATTAAATGCAACTTATGCGTTGACAGAGAGCTCAGTTAAATTTGTTTTACTCTGATCGACAGTACGTATATAGTGTACATACCTGTTCTTGAGGAAATGTATGCACTTATTATACACATATGTATCATGTATATACCACGGTGTGCAATAATTATTGATTTCTGGTTTCTGCAACCTCAATGAATAATCAATATCATATTGATGTCCCAATTAATCCATCAAGGGAACAGGACATATATGCAGTATGTCTACTTTAATGAGATTATCATTACATAAGTTTAATAATTATTGTCATAATTTCACTGTCAAATCAGTAATTATTTATGCATAACAGAATTAATAATACTCAGATAAGTGTCAAAATCAAAAGCATCATGCAATTATTTGAATAAATATATATTTTACAGTTCAAAATATTTGCAATTATATTGCATGCTTATATTGATGAATATATATTATAAAAGCAAAAATATATTTTAAAACTTATTTTCTTTGTTAAAATCCAATTACAATAATTTACATGTAAATTAATGCATCTACAGTATTGCATATAAAGGAAGACTTTAAAATACATGAATATTTTATATACACTCATTTGCAGAAATGTTGTAGTATTACATTTTTATTTTATACTGAAATATCTAATGAGATATATGTACATATCTATATAATGAGATACAAAGTGCGAAACGTCGCTTATTTTCTTCTAAATGTATACTACAATACATTTCTGCAATCGAGTGTATTGATAATATGATTTAATTATGAGCTTAGTCCTTATTCAGTTTCTCAATTAAGCTCATCAACAATTTTGTTTGAAGCATTTGTTGCTGGTGTTGTAGCTGCTGCTGCTGCTGTTGTTGTTGTTGCTGCTGTTGCTGCTGCTGTTGCTGCATGTACTGGAACATTTGAGTCTGTTGCTGGATCATCATCTGTTGTTGCCTCTGGCTGTCCTCATTCATCTTTTGCTGCTTTTCGATATCTTTCTTCTTTATTTCTAATTCCTGCTGTCTCAGCTCAAACTCTTTCTCTGATTTTTCCTTCAGATATACAATTGTCTCACTTCCACTTGCTCGTCTCTTCTTACCTGCACCTGGAAATTATATATTAATAAAATTGAGTCTGCAAATCAGTCGATACACATTTTGATTAAATTATTATTCAGAATTCAATATATTATGCTATTTTTCATTATTATTAGCTATATGTTGCATATGCTTATCTTCAATTTATAGTATTTCTTTCTTTTTTTTTATAATCCATTAGTTTCTAGCTTTTTTTGGGACTTATTGTAAAGCACATCGAGATTTCCAGGATGCGCTATATAAATACTCTTTATTATTATTATTATTATTTATACAGAAGTTGCTAAATAATAAAAAAATTATGTCACCGGTACCTTGTCCTAAATCTTCCTCTGCATTCCTTTTCATTGTTTCTCCCAGCTTTTCCATTGATTTATTCCTCATTTCTTCTGCCTGAGCTTTCTCTTTCAAACACCTTCTTGTTTTTCTCTGCTGACTCTCTCTCCCCTTCTTCAAACTTCTCAATAATTTCCTCCAAGAGCTTCTCCAATTCTGACAGCTCTGGTGGTGAAATCCCACTTGCTTTTTTTTCTTCAGCCATCTTTCTTTTGAATTTTTTGGCTAGAAGATTGTAGCGGTCTCTTATCGCCCTTTTTTGCTTGATGTTGTTTTTGAATTCTGGGTTTTTATTCAATCGATCAGCAATATCTTCCCACACTTGCCCCCTCTCTCGTGTAAACGGTTTATACATATATGGTTCACTGATGATGATTTCCTGCAAGAGTAATTCGTCCAGCTCTGGCTTCCACTCCATATTTTTTACTTCTAAGGCTATAGTAAAAGATAAATAAAAGTATTAAACAGATATCCTTAAGACTAATATAAGTTATTGTGGATTTGTATCCATAATAAGCTTAAGTTTACGGCGGTATTTCAAAATAATTACATTGTACGATCAAATTCGTGATGAAATGTTATTCAGTCTATTTGTTTTCTTTGTCATAGAGCATTTCATGCGAAAAGACTTCGCTAGCAATGGTAAACAATTGCAATAAAACATAAATTATGCAGGATATTTGATGCGAAACATCACCGGCGAACGTACAGTGAATTTTGTCTATTTTCATGCATTTTTCAATAAATTCTTGAATTTTCATTATTTCCAACGTGTTCATTACTATATTTTACCTATATACAGCTATATCAATGTGAAATAATTAATCAAAAGCTCAAGTAAACTGAATAAATGTACTCACGTTTTCCACACAACGTCAAAAAAGGTTTTCACGTCCTCGACGGTGGGAGGACGGTGATGTCAACAGCACTGACGTCATTAAATGCATACATAATTAGATGTCACGGATGTCACGCGCGTCTTTTTGCCGTCCTCACCCCCGCGCCGTCCTTATGCGTAAGGTCTCTAATATAGCGCAGAAGGGGACCCAAGAGGACGAACGGCGGGGAAAACGTAGATGTTGTGATCTGTCGGGATAGGTTGAGCAAATACGTTCACCCCCGAAGAAAGGGGGGTGGGCCACGGCGAAAAATGCGGTAGGAGAGCTTCCGACCCGTCTCTGCGGAAGTTGCTATCGAGGGCCATGAGGTCAAAAGTATGTGGACCAAACAGCGATTCAACCTGGCGCCATGCAGAAAGAGACAAAGTGCAATCCAAGTCGCTGCACACTCTAGAAGGACCATCAGCTGGTTTAGCTATTGAGGGAATATAACTTAAATGGGGTGTGAAATTAAAAGTCCTAGAGCACAAGAAAATGTCTTTGATGACATCGTTCACCCGGGGATCCTTACAACCCTCATTCATCCAAGAAGCTTGTACCGTCTTGCTGTCTGTAAAAACATCTACCCTTGTGTTTCTTAGAATTTCTTTAAAAGAATCCAAAACTCGCCATAGGGCTAAGGCCTCTAGAACGTTAATGTGCGACTCCTGGGTCTCAAAGTAATCTCGAACTTCCTGACGAGAACCATCGCGGATTAACACACCACCCCACGCCATCTTAGATGCATCGCAAAAAACCGTCACAGACAAGTGTTGTTCGGGTCGCCAAGGGAGAGTATCGGCCCAAGAATCGAGAAATCTCCAATAACAAATCTCGTCACGCAACGCGCCTTTTACAGGAATCGATGTCTTGGAGTTTTTGGCCAAGGATGAGATCGAAGAGAACACTTCCAGTACGTACAACTTGCAACCTGGAATAGCTAGGCTAAATGAGATTGCTTTTCCCGCGAACCGTTGTAACATCGTGATTCCAACAAACTTTGAGGCAATCAGCTCTTCGCGCAATCGAGCAAATTTTTCTTTTTTGTCTCCAGGGACTAGGAACGCTTGGGCCACATAATCGGATATAAAACCAAGATACCGCACTGCAGTAGATGGAACTGGATGACTTTTTGAAAGGCCTATGTAATAACCTGCCTCTATTAATAGGTAGCACATGATGTAGGCTGCGGCCTCTGCACACTGAGGACTCGGGGATTGGTCACCATTTGCCTATAACTGTCCCACGTGACGGTCGTCGATGTACTGTGACACAGGTACCCCAAGGGAACGAGCGGCACTGGAGACGATCAAACCAAGGTTGTGGTACAAATAAGCGCTAGTAGTATAGTAGGCACCGGTAAATCCGAGTAGTGAGCAAAAAGAGTGAGCAAAAAGAGTGAGCTGTATAAATTAAAAGAGTGAGCAAAAAGAGTGAGCTGTATAAATTAAAAAGGGGGGGGGGGGGTGTGGCAGGTTTGTTATTGTTTTGATAAACCCTCTATTGTGCTGCTTCGGCATCTATTGTCTCCTCCAACGGTTCAAAACGTTCGAGGCAAATTTGAATTTTCATTCATTGAAAACATCAAGCTAAGAAGATCAATCAAGTTTAATAGTTGCTGAGAATATGTGGATCCAGAAACATATAATCGTTGATGAAGTAGAAGCTTTGGACAGAGATGAAGCGTACCATCAATTCTCTGTTATGTTGAATTTAATCTTCGCTGGATTGATGAAAGATCAAATCAAGCATGAAATACTCAAGAACTGCCAAGGGATATTCGGGATAAATATGAATAATTGATGGCTTCTATAATATATTCGGGATAAATATGAATAATTGATGGTTTCTATAATATATTCGGGATAAACATCCAAAATGTCACGGGGGAGGGGTGGGTGGGGATCTATTGTATCGAAGAAGACTTAAAAATTAGCCTCCATAATTCCAGTCACTCATCTATAGCCAGTAAACGAATCCAAACGAAGTATCAAGAAGCTCTGAACAAGATGGAAGGCACTCCCAAATGTTTATGTGGAGTTCCAGCAAAATCGAATAAAAACAAAACTGGGGGAGTATGGTTTCGCTGTGGAAAAAAGATCGATTTCGCTATTGAAAGAAAAAAGGAACTGGCCCATCGTGAACTAGGATGCAATCTACGAATGTCCCAAGAAATGATTCAAGAACTTAACCTCGGTGAGGATGGTTTTGAATTCAAGAAAGATACTCCAAAATGTAAATATCACCGTTTGTATGCTAAACTTGTTCGAGTCAACGATCCAGAAAAAGAAAACTATGGCCGGTGGTTTTATGTTTGCAATGCAGCACCCCCAGACGGAACTTGCAGTTTATTTCAATGGAAGGAAGAAGAAGAAGAGTCTGAAAGCGAAGATGATGCACCACCGCCACCGCATACCAAAAAAGCCAAGACATCTCATCAAAACAAAAACTCTGTCAAGAAAGGCAAAAGTGTTAAAAATTCACGATAATTTTATTTATTTTAGAGAAATCAGAAACCAAATGAACACTTGGATTGATTCGTAAAGTTATAACTTGCTTTTTTATAAATCTACCATATGAACTGAGTTAATAAAATTGATTTTAAACCAAATCTTTGGAGTTTTCTGTGTTGTTATTATTTCAACTATAGTTAAAACGACGCTAATTAGTTATACAAACTTTTCTGTCTGAACAAGCCTGAAGCAAAACAATAAACCCTTTTGTTCTCCAAAACAATAAACAACTATATAACAAGCCAGAAGTTAGCTTCGGTTTCATAGTAGCTCAGTTGAAGTCAAAGCAAAACTTCGGAAACAACATTTACAATGGAACTGAGAAGTGGTCGAATTCTTCCTCCTTGGAGCCCAGCAAAGAAAAGGAAACACACAGCTGCTGAACAGGAACCCAAGAAAATCAAGCTGGATACGATAGGCGATCTCTGTGAACGACTGAAAGAGTTAGATGTATGTGTATGGTCAAGAAAACTACAAGAGGTCAAATGTCTGTTCCGATTCCTATTTTATGAACTTTGCAAGTTGCTTGGAGGGCAAGCAAACAAGCACGACGGTGTGGAGAGCAGAATTGGGAGATGGCTCCTTTCAGAAATGGCGAACAGATAGTAGATAGCACGTTTTGGCAGAATGTGTTGGTTTCGGTTCGTATTCGCATGAAAACAATCTATCCAGAAGAGAAACTTTTGGACCTGATCCCAACTGTAATGGAGCAAGAGTATTCTATCTTCCCAACCCACCCTGAATACAAAGAGATGAAAGAATGTTTGGAAATCTTTGTCAAAGACCTCTTCAATTCCATGAGTTTTTACAAGATGAGAGAACTATCCAACGAAGTCTCCCTCCTGCATGAGCGAACAATTTTTGTTCGTGACAAAAAACTGTACCTCAGTACTATTGCAAGAGCATTGTCAGTGGAGTGCTTTATTAAAAAAGATATCGACACCTATCCTTGGAAACAAATGTTGAAAGAAGAGAAGAAATATTGTTCTTATTTTCCCGATATTGATGGTGGAGTTACAGTACTAAGGTTTCCGTATGTGGTATTTACTGCATCGGGTTCCTACGATTTTAAAATTTTGGAAACAGGGGAACGATTCTCGAGCTCTTCACATGATGCTCGAGAAGCGCTATTGCAACACAAAAACAGAAGCCAATACTCTTTTGAAAACAGCGGCACCAAAACACTATTTCAACACTTAACTGTATTCCAACGCAGGAAGGAAAGAACTCTTTAGTTTGAACTGTTTGACCTCTTTATGATTAGTTTTTTGTAACTTTTTAATTTAAAAATGTTTAATCTCGACTGATTAAACTTCAAATTGAATGTAAATATTAATCACCAGTATATTTTGTAAATAAAATTTGTTATACACCTCAAACTTTGGTAATTGCTTGGAACTATTTTCTGTTATTGAGTAAAAGCGGCAAATTGATTTTCAAAAGACGCGCGCAATTTGAATAATTAGTCACAGTTCTACTGAGTTCATATCTACCAGAGCTCAAGCAATGCCGGGAAACACTAATGCGATTAGATATATATATATCTTTGAATATTTCTCATGCTATGAGGCGGATTTAACAATAAAAAACATTGACAAAATGTTGGTTTTCAACAAGAAGTTTATTTAACCACTGCAAAGTAAGAATTACATGCGTTGATCAAGCCGCTATATTTCAATTTATTTCATAGCAGTTATATTATAACTTGTACACAGGGTTCGCATTGTGTTCTAGAATAGGCTGTTTGTAGAAGAGTTTATTCAGCAAGAACTTTCGTTGATGTATTGCTGCCTCTGTTGCTTCTTCCCATCCAAAGCCTTCTGTGTCCATAAGATTCTGTTTTGTTTCCATTACTTTTCGATATTCAGCATTTTTCTTTAATCCATGCATCCATTTGAGATACTCAAATAAAACAGCTCGGAGCTCTTTTCTGTATGTCGGTACCAAGTCGTTACTGGCTTTGATTTTAGCAGTTGCTGCATTTTCGCCAGCTTGTTCATAATTATCAACTAAATGTTGCCAGTTGTTCTCATCATGGCGTTCTATTGCTTCTGTCTGAATCCGTTGCCACACACTTTCTTCAACTCCATCATGACTATCGTTTGAAGACTCCGATGTTGTTGTTTCCTGTGACTGACTTCCAACTGAACCTTCACTTCCCTGAGTACTATATCTAAACTGGATTCTTCATCCTGGTAATGAGCGGACATGGTGGCTGTGTTAGTTCTCTCTTCCTTTCTCCTCTTGACTCAAATGAACTAGTTTTTATAGCGGCTCCTTATATATACATTTAACACAGGCGAGGTCACCAAGCACAGGAATATCATTTACCATGATAAATAACCCCCACCCCAACTGGTGCTCCATGCATGCATGCTTTAATTGGTTTTATGGTAGATGCAATTACACAGATAAAAGTTGCCTTGACAGTGTGGACATACTGTTTTGGGATATCGTTTGTAGCATTCAGGCAGTAGACAATCTACGAATTCGAAGCGTCTGGTAGTACAGCGGCACGTTTCCTCTGTAGGAGTGAGATCCATGAGACTGTAATGGTTACAATATCGATTGATAATCACAGCATATCCTTGTTTTGAAATGAAACGTGGTTTCACAGTCACATTCTTTCTCCAGAACGATGGGATCTTCACCAGTGTCAGCACGCTTTTTCAAATCAACCAAAAATCGTTTCATTTCAGCAAAGGTGCGACCGCACACCTGACAGTGATTCATTCGCATGCAGGATCGAAGAAGTTCCTTCATACAACATGTTTTCTTTCGAGCCATATCGTAATAAGCGGATATGGTGGCCTTTTCAGTTTTCTCCCTCTCTCCTCTTGACTGTCAAATCAAAATAACTAGTTTGATTGTGGCTCCCTATATATACACTTAGCACAGGCGTGGTCACAGAGCAAACGAACATCATTTACCATGGTAAATAAGTCCCGGCCCAAGCCTATCTCATCTGGTGCTCCAAGTATCTATTCATCCACCCACGCATGCATGTTTACGTGATTTTATGGTAGATACAATTACTCAAATGAACGTTTTCTTGACACATTATTTCATCGTTTTTGGTTTGCTTCATTGGTTACCCATTTTGCGCCGACTTTATATCATTCTTAATTTGTTCTGTACGGGGATTTTTTTTTCCCCTCTCATTTTAAAACTATTAAATTGTGGGATTGTATATATTTTTTAATCCAAATCGTGATCTCTCAAGTAAGTATAAAACTTGTTTACTCATCGAAGAGAAAGAAGGCCTTGTATGTCCCGTTTGACCTGATAGTCCTCGGTTTGTCCTTATAGACCTTATAATGTCCTTACTGTCCTTAGTTTGACCTTTTTGTCCTTGGATGTGGTCCTTGGATGTGGCCCGATTAAGTGGGTTCGATTTGACTGCTTTACAGAGTCCAAGTACTGTACCTTTTAAACAATACTGATATTACAAAAACTGATATTACGGCATAATGAGCCATTCATGAGAAAGTTGATGCGTTGATCGGTTACGAGGTTTGTTGATCTTAATTGCTTTCCTAATACCTTCACTTCGAGTTTTCAATGAATCCGTTGTGTTTCTTGGTATTGATAATTGGTAAACGATGTCTGGAGTTTGTTGTTGTTCCTGAGTTGGTGATGTTTTACTTGTGGTACATGACTTTGACGTTTTCGTGTTATCAGCGTCATGATAGATGATCACTTTTACCTTGGGTTGAAGTTTTGCCTCTTGTAGATACTTTCTCCGCTGAATGTGGTCCAACTGATGTACATCCGTGAGATGATTGGACAATTTCACGAGGTATTTTGCTCCACAATTCGGAATCGGACAATCTCGACACACTCGCTTGACCATGTTAACAGCTTGAAGCTTTAGCATAAGTGATGGCCTTTCAATGAAAGTTTCAGCTTATCAAGATGTTCACGATAAGGACAAACCGAGGACAAACTAAGGACATTAAGGACATTATAAGGCCTATAAGGACAAACCGAGGACTATCAGGACAAACGGAGACAGAAGGGACATACAAGGCTTTCTTTCTCTTCGATGAGTAAAGCTAGTATTACACTTACTTGAGATATCGTGATTTGGATTAAAAAATAAAATCCCACAATAGTTGAACATGAGAACAAATGGCAACATTTAGTTGATCATTATGAACAAGCTGGTGAAAATACAGAAACTGCTAAAATCACTGCCGAATAATAAATTGAAATATAGCGGCTTGATCAACGCATGTAATTCTTACTTTGCAGTGGTTAAATAAACTTCTTGTTGAAAACCAACATTTTGTCAATGTTTTTTATTGTTAAATCCGCCTCATAGCATGAGAAATATTCAAAGATATATATATATCTAATCGCATTAGTGTTTCCCGGCATTGCTTGAGCTCTGGTAGATATGAACTCAGTAGAACTGTGACTAATTATTCAAATTGCGCGCGTCTTTTGAAAATCAATTTGCCGCTTTTACTCAATAACAGAAAATAGTTCCAAGCAATTACCAAAGTTTGAGGTGTATAACAAATTTTATTTACAAAATATACTGGTGATTAATATTTACATTCAATTTGAAGTTTAATCAGTCGAGATTAAACATTTTTTAAATTAAAAAGTTACAAAAAACTAATCATAAAGAGGTCAAACAGTTCAAACTAAAGAGTTCTTTCCTTCCTGCGTTGGAATACAGTTAAGTGTTGAAATAGTGTTTTTGGTGCCGCTGTTTTCAAAAGAGTATTGGCTTCTGTTTTTGTGTTGCAATAGCGCTTCTCGAGCATCATGTGAAGAGCTCGAGAATCGTTCCCCTGTTTCCAAAATTTTAAAATCGTAGGAACCCGATGCAGTAAATACCACATACGGAAACCTTAGTACTGTAACTCCACCATCAATATCGGGAAAATAAGAACAATATTTCTTCTCTTCTTTCAACATTTGTTCCCAAGGATAGGTGTCGATATCTTTTTTAATAAAGCACTCCACTGACAATGCCTTGGCAGTTCTTGAGTATTTCATGCTTGATTTGATCTTTCATCAATCCAGCGAAGATTAAATTCAACATAACAGAGAATTGATGGTACGCTTCATCTCTGTCCAAAGCTTCTACTTCATCAACGATTATATGTTTCTGGATCCACATATTCTCAGCAACTATTAAACTTGATTGATCTTCTTAGCTTGATGTTTTCAATGAATGAAAATTCAAATTTGCCTCGAACGTTTTGAACCGTTGGAGGAGACAATAGATGCCGAAGCAGCACAATAGAGGGTTTATCAAAACAATAACAAACCTGCCACACCCCCCCCCCCCCCTTTTTAATTTATACAGCTCACTCTTTTTGCTCACTCTTTTAATTTATACAGCTCACTCTTTTTGCTCACTCTTTTTGCTCACTACTCGGATTTACCGGTGCCTACTATACTACTAGCGCTTGCTTTCCAACCAAGGGGAAGTACCCGAAAGGTGAAATAACATCCCTCCCAGAGGAGACCGAAATATGCTTCCGAGTCGGGATGAAGTCTGACATGCTGATAACCGCTCTTATCGTCAAACATGGTTTGGAAATTACCGGGAAACACGTACCTCGGCAGATCTGAGAGGTGGTCAAGCTTAAACGGGAGATCCCGAATCCACGAATTAAGAAAGCGCTCATCATGGCAAAGCCTAGGCTTAGATGGTTCAACCGTCAAGGGAAGGACCAAATGCGGGGGTGTACAATGGTTAATCCGTCCACGATAGGTCAAAACGCCTGCCGCCACCCAATCGAGGATTGTATTGGTAACAAATGAATGGAATTCTGCACAAGACTTGGAATTATCGAAAACCATCGACGAGGGGGTGAGAGAATCGTACTCTTTCCCTTTGAAACGTCCCTTGAAACTTCGAAAGAAATACTCTATTCTGACACCTGCCCGCATAATTTGCAAAAAATCAACGGGACCATCGATAGGGCCATAGTTGGATATCAAAGTCTCCCAGACATCTACGTGATTGTGAATATTTCCAGCCCTAAACGACGCCGGGTCACGAAATCGCAGTTGCTCGATATGGGCTACAGCCGGGTTCTTTGCGACCATATCCGGGGGAACCAAAGGGCCAACGAAGGGTTGGGGCTTCCCATACACATCACACCATTTATCAAAGGGGCGCACAGGATCTTGCAAATGATCTTGGAGAAGACGATAAAAATCCCTCGCCGTATCCTAGTAAAGATAAAGCGCGTTAGCAAATGAAAAACCCCAACCCCCCGTTGACCCCAAGCTCTGATCTTAGACCAGAATTGAGGCACTGAGCAGACCCCCCCGGAGTCAACAAGGGACGCGGATAAAGCCAAACCAAACAGAACAGTAAACTAGGGAAAAGGGTAGAAAGGAAAACAACTTTAATGAACTTCACGCAAGGATTGATCTGGACTGTAAGACGTCCTATTCGAAAAAATAATAAATAAATAATAAATCTCAATAGTACATATTTGCCGTATTAACCATCCATACGACTACCATCCTTGAGGTTTACGCTGGCCGTTAGGGCAGTCGCGAGCGAAGTGCCCCAACCCGTGACATGCAAAACAACGGGTAGGACTATACGGGCCACGACGTGGACGGCGGCGCGTAGACCCTCGAGAACCACCAGAGGAATTACCATAACCAAAGGAATTACCATAACCAGAGGAATTACCATAACCAGAGGAATTACCATAACCAGAGGAATTAGCCACCTCCTTGTCTAGGCCTTTTAAAATAATAGAAGAGTCCTTGGCGATCGTTGATCTCACAGGGTCTCCCAACAAGCCCGACATAAGTCTCCGCAAGGCTCGTGGAGGCAAGGAAGCATGGCGGTCTTTTACTTCGTCTAAGATAGCGGCGCACTCATCCGCTTTGTCACTAACGGTGGTCCTGGCAACCCTTACCAATGCCTCGAGTTGCTCGATCGCCTCAAACTGATCAAAGAAGTTAACGGGCCTTGCTAGGTTGCGTCTTAACGCAGCCAAAGCAGAAGTAACACCTCCCTCATTCTGCTGTGTTTTCGAGCTGCTTCATCTTCTCTTCTAACGCAGCGAATCTGTCTTGGGGCTAGGAACAAGCCAAAGAAAAGAAAGGAGGCAATGAGACAAAAGGCCGAAAATAAATGATAGCGTGCTGAAACTGTAACAATGAAAATGGAATGCCGAGCAGAAAACAAAAACTACAATAACAAAAGTTTGCATTCCGGTAGAGTCCTTTGGGCTGGCTTAACGCCCAGGCGTACAGGTAATTAAACGCTGTATTTATATGTCACGGCTAAGCACGCACTGGTCCCCGACCTGCACGCCCTAAATGGCAATTACGCTCTAAATTACTATGTACGGCTAAGCATGGCTGAACTCTCTAAGTTAACGCCCATACACTCTATGGTCGTTATAAAATTTCACGTACGGCCAAACTCCCCGAGTTCCAAGCCCATAAACTCAATAAGCATTGCAAAACTCTTATGCACGGCCGAACTCCCCGAGTTCCAAGCCCATAAACTCAATAAGCATTGCAAAACTCTTATGCACGGCCAAACTCCCCGAGTTCCAAGCCCATAACTCCATAAACAGTGTAAAACTCTCATGCACGGCTGAACTCCCTGAGTTCCAAGCCCATAAACTCAATAAACATTGCAAAACTCTCATGCACGGCCGAACTCCCCGAGTTCCAAGCCCATAAACTCAATAAGCATTGCAAAACTCTTATGCACGGCCGAACTCCCCGAGTTCCAAGCCCATATAAACTCTAGCAGACGCTAGATATTCTAAACTACGGCTAAACTTCTACCAGTTTGCGATAAGTAAAACAAAGAAACCGAACTAACTGAGAACTCTTAACGACTCTATATAACAGACAAAAATTCTATACCTCGGCCTGTGGTTCGGGTCGAACCTCGGCGTTATCCGCGGCCACAACTTGTGGGACATCCTGTGGCGGGACGGCTTGGACATCTTGTTGCGGGGCTTGTGCATCTTGCTGTGCATCTGGAATGGGAAGATTGTCTTGGGCTACAGCAGGAGGAAGAACGTTTCTAGCTGCCATTAAAACGGTAGAAGAGAAGCTGGAAGAGAAGCTGGTGGCGGTACGTGGAACAAAATCAAACTTGACCCTCGCAGCTCCGAACGACGTTGTGCAATTGCTGGCTTTCAATCAGCTGTTAAAACTCATTGAATCTCATTATTTGCTTCAAATGACGGGCAAACACTGCCCGTCATGTGCTATCAACCAGAGAGTATTCTTTTGAAAAGGTGCAATTCAGCTGATGAAAATTCCTCACGAGACCGGAAGTGGCGTCTAATGAAAACCAGCAATAAGGCATGTGTGTGGAGTTAATTTATACTGCTCCGTGCTCATTAATTATTCAGTGAGAATAGTCTAATTGTTTTAGTAGAAACCAACTAGCATACTACAGAT
>JAUJYZ010001040.1:5000-77500 GCA_033675265.1 Actinostola sp. cb2023
GCTCACGGCAGATTACTTGCTGGAAACTACTCACAGAAGACAGGAAAATGCTATTTTGGAGACCCTATACCTCAAAAAAGTTTCGGGGAGCATTCCCCCGCATCCTACTACGAGCTCGCACCTTCGCCGCTCGTCAGATTGTGTCCCCCAATACATTTCCCTTTTCAGTCAGTCATTGTAGGCATGTATAATGATGATTGTAGTTAGTACAGTTTCATACAAAATAAATACCAAAAAACTGGCTTCGCCTCGGGTTATTATATCGCTATATATAACGGTAGCGGTATATATAACCTGTTTACATAAATCCTTTAACTAATACTCATAAATCATTTACACAACCTTTACATAAATCCTTTTCTGAATCCTTTATATAACCTTTACATAAATCCCCCCATAACACTGAGTGATAACTGCATTTTACTATGTATTTATGTAGCGAGAAAGTCCGCTGGAAAACGAAGAAAATGGTATTTCCAATGCTCTAGATTTCTAAATTTTCAGGGGGAGCATGCCCCCTCACCCCCCTACAAGCTCACGCCTTCGGCGCTCGTTGCTATGTGCATACATTGCAAAAAAAGCACGCTACGCCACTGATTGGAATCAGAAAATGAACAATCTAAAGGCTTATTACAAGTGATACGGGGCGCTATGTAAAGCCAAGTCTACACGAGCAAATTTTCGATTCCTTGACAAGTTTTTCCTTGACAAGGAAGACTTGCTCGTGTAGACGACAAAAACATCGGCAATTTTTCCTTGTCAAGGAAAACTTGCTCGTGTAGATGACAAAAAATTCTCAATTTTTCCTTGTCAAGGAAAACTCGTCAAGGAAAACTTGTTCGTGCATGCTACCGAAAAAGTTATTTTCTTGGGGCCCAAAGATAAAGCAATTTAAAAATAAACTTTTCAGTTTTATTAATATTACACAGAACGAAAGAAGACCCTTTCTAATTCTCTCTCGAGATAAAAATATAACTGATGAGTATTTTTGTTCATTTGTAGTTTTCTTTTCTTTTTAAGACGCAACACGTAGATCTAAGCCAAAAACAAACTTGGTTCTAAATAAAAAAACTAGGAGGCTTTTTGGAGCTGTACTTCAATATTATTTAACTTTTTAAGATGCAAAACGTACTAGACTTAAAGTGTATATGACACGATTTTTTTTATTTTCAAAATCGATTACATATGATCGAAGTGAATAGTGGGATGGTTCAGTATTTTGTGATTTGAGCTTCGCATTTGCGAGTTATAAAGGATTGAAATCGTGATATGCTAATATCGGTGACGTCAGATTGTTTTTTTACGTAACTTATTTATATTTTTTCTTTCAGCACTCTTTTCTGAAATAGAAAACAAGTTTAACAACATGTAAAATAAAGTGGTAGAAATCTTTTTGCCAGATTTAAAAAATTTCAATAATTTGCACAAGGGCGCTTTTGAATAATAAATTAAAAACAATCTGACGTCACCGAATTAGCAATATGCGAAGTTCATATCACAAAATACTGGGAAAAAAAAAACAAAAAAACATTTACACTTTAAAGCAATTAAAAAGATTCGAAGACATTGGCGAATACTCATTGAGAAAGATGGCCGCTATATATAGAGGATATTTTTGGCGGTGCGAAGATACATTTTTTGCTTTGCTTTTACGCTTCAAAAATAGAATTCATATCCTCTTCAAGCCGCCTTATAATTTTCTTTTTATTACTAGACACTTTCACTTTCAGCGGGAAATGACGGGAAATATGACGTCATCGATATCCTCACTAGTGAGGATATGGTAAATACGCCACTAGGGTCCCGGATGTAATTTCGTATGAATTTTATGAGTGGTCCGCCTGTTTTTTGCAGTAAAACACTCTTCATGTAATAAATATATTGATTTTGTTGATAACTACCCGCTTTTCTCGAAAAATTACAGTTTCCTTCCTCCAAAAGAGCAAAATATATAAAATATGAAATGGATGGACGAATGAACGAGTGTCGAGTGAACATGGTGAATGACTGACTGAATAGGTGGACGAACGAACGAACGACTGACTGACTGAATAGATGGACGAACGAACGAATGACTGAATGGATGGACGAACGGACGAACGGACGAGTGAATGACTGACTGAATGGATAGACGAACAAACGAGTGAATGACTGACTGACTGAATGGATGGATGGACGAACGAGTGAATGACTGAATGACTGAATGAATAAGTGATCAGGCATTAAAACGAATAATAATAATAATAATAATAATAATTAAGCTTTATAAAATGGTTTTCCATGTTTTGTGCTCTTATATCAACACGCGGGATGTTGGGAGAACACGAGAAAAGCTATAAAAAGCATCAGTGTGCCGTTTCCCCGTTTGGTGTTTTGACACGAAAAACGTTTTGAAGAATGCTATTTTCTGTCAGAAAATTACAGAAGAATGCTTGTTACACTTTGTTTTTGTATTCTGTGAACACGAAACACGAAGAAAAGTGAGAAAAGCTGAGCCGATTCATGATCAATGACGAAGAGTCGTCAAACTTTCTGAAATATTTGACAACTTGATGAATGGAGCACGAAGTCAGGTAGCCAAATATCTACAGTTTTTGTCGTATTTTTTAATCTTTTCATCGCTTTTCTCGACAAGAATGTATAAACGATGGACGTTTCTGAGACATTTCAAGATATTTTTTCTCTTTGACATATTTTACTAGAGATATGAATGTTCTGGCGAACCCGCCGTGTAGCTACAAGAATCGCTCTGTTTTCACTCTTTTGTGAGTATAAATACGGCTATCTTTTCTTGATATTTTCAGTCGTACACTTGAGAAAATATATGTAGCTATATAACTTACAAAATGGTTAGTATGTGATTGAGAAAACTGAGCCGTTATATTTAGTTTTCTTCGTTATTGTGGACAACAATAATTGGACAATTCGTCGAGTTTGTTTCTTGCCGTGTTTGAATTCTTGCAAAATTAATTTTCGGTTTCAGAAAATCATCAAAACTCACATCTACATAGAACTTGAACTTAACTAAACAAGAAAAACTGTAATTCTATGGCTTTTGTTTAGTAAATAAAACATGTTTGACAACAGAAAAAAATACTTTTGTGGTCGATCAAATCCACTGCATCGCTTCAAGGTTGTTCAAGGTCATGAACCATGTTTATGTGCTCTTATATCACATAGCTTTTTAGCCAATCACAGCGCGCATTATATATATGTTATTTTATAAATAATAATAATACCTACTATACCTAATAATACCTACTGACTAGCAGCAGACTTTGGCTTCAAAAATATTTAATTATAAACTGACTGAATAAAAAACAGATTGAGAAGTCATAATGCAACTGAGACAGTTTATAATCCTCTGGCGAGCTTTTTTAGAAGGGGAGTATGTTTCTCTGGTGATTCTCCGTTTCCCTTATAGAGTCGTTTTCGTACGAGTGGGAAAGTTACGGTACTGTTCCGTGACGTATTATTGAAAGAGTTTGATTGGATGAGATGCATCTGTACGCTTTTTGATTGGTTCAGAAAGGAAACCATTTGAGTGTCACGGTACCGTGCTGTATTGAAAGAGTTTGATTGGATGAGATGCATCTGTACGCTTTTTGATTGGTTCAGAAAGGAAGCCATTTGAGTGTCACGGTACCGTGCCGTATTGAAAGAGTTTGATTAGATGAGATGCATCTGCATGCTTTTTGATTGGTTCAGCCAGAAAGGAAGCCATTTGAGAGTCACGGTACCGTGCCGTATTGAAAGAGTTTGATTGGATGAGATGCATCTGCACGCTTTTTGATTGGTTCAGAAAGGAAGCCATTTGAGTGTCACGTTACCGTGCCGTATTGAAAGAGTTTGATTGGATGAGATGCATCTGCACGCTTTTTGATTGGTTCAGAAAGGAAGCCATTTGAGTGTCACGTTACCGTGCCGTATTGAAAGAGTTTGATTGGATGAGATGCATCTGCACGCTTTTTGATTGGTTCAGAAAGGAAGCCATTTGAGTGTCACGGTACCGTGCCATCTGCACGCTTTTTGATTGGTTCAAAAAGGAAGCCATTTGAGTGTCACGGTATCGTAGGTTTCCCACTCGTACGAAAACGATTCATAATTTGAAGGTTTCAAAAAATGTTGTCTTATGAATTCGGAATACTGCATTAAATATTGCACATTCCATGATTAAAAGTAATTCTCAAATAAGACGACAAGAATTTCTGACCGCAATTAACGCGCGAAGGCAATTGATCTGGAAATACTTACAGTACTTGTCTTAGAAATAAGCCGTTTTTTGACTTAGTCGGCCAGCAAATCTCTAATTAATCTCGTGGAGTTAAGTCCAAGGCCAAGCGCCATTTCAAGCGCTAGACACAGCGTACTGTCAAATTTTGTAATGCATTGTATTATATGTAATTTGTATGTACTCTAGTGTATTTTTCTATTTTGTAATCACATTCTTTTATACAGAACTTTATTTAAGGTATCAGGGTACCCCAAAAAACCTTTCAAACCACCGGTTTTGATTTTTTTTGACAATCAAATCAAATTGAATATTATCTATCATCTCCAAAAAACAGAATCTAAAATTATTTTTTTCCTAAAAAGTTAGAATCAAAAAACGAATTTTGGTTTCATTTGATGCAAAAAGATGTTGACAAGCAAGCTGTCAACAGCACTCACGCAACAGACTTTCCACTAAGATTCAGATGCGAAGAAAGTATCCAAAAATCGTAACTGCTCACTCAAAACATCTTTGAATAACGATGCGAAACCACTCACGGTCAAAATGCTTGTATTTTCCGCCAGCAGTAACTTTGTTTTCCTGCCACGTTGTGTTACTACTGTAAGGCGATCTGCTTTTGACTGCCATTCATATGTCATCAGGTATTGGATCACATATTTGTGGTGGATTATGGACGCTTGTGTAAACAAAGGCGTCACTTGACTTGAAAACTCTTTTGCCTTTATTTCGGAAACAAAATAGCTGTGAATCAAGCGCACATTTTGAGTTCCGGGTCAAAGGTATTTTATCCGATTTAGCTGAAATTTGGTAGATACTTTGTCAAATAAATATTCTTAAAAAAGTGTCTCCGAATTTTAATATTCAATTTCCTTCGAAAGTTATAACTTGTTTTGTAAAGTGTTTTCCAGTTTTGCAGAGCTCGAAGATTAGGACCGTATAAAAACGCAACAGGTTAATTTATCGATAAACGGAGACACTTTTTTTTGTAAGCTATATCTCATGAGCTTATAAAGGTATTAGTCGAGGATTTCCGATAAATTGCGGCTGTATGGGACCTCGGCGATGATAGTGATGTGAAAATCTGAACTTTTTTACCTATTTCAAATATACTGTTTGTGTTCTAAAAACTAATTGTTTTATTGAATTCTGCATTTATTCAGCTTTCAGAAAATGTATACTTTATAGAGGTTTTAACGTAACGAGTACGCGCTAGAGCGTGTTGTGTGCATGATGGTCGTTTGGGGTACCCTGATACCTTAAACTACATGTAGCTCTAGGCTAAGCTGCATGTTCTTGTCAAAATATTGAAATAATTGATGCGCACCAAATTGGCCTACTCTGCTTGCATGTTTTATAAACTCCCGGAATAAACTACAACCAGTAAACATGTACACACAGTACGAATAACGAAAGACAGAAACTATGGATTTTTGATAAAAAAAGAACAAGAATGGTGGAATTAAAAATGGCAAGAAAGTTGAGGATTCTGTTGTTGTTTTTTGAATAAAATTTTAGCTGAAGTGCGCGCGCTACTAACACAATTCTAACCTTGGCTGACTTCAATTCCTGATTCAGTAGTTCATTTCAAAGTCATTATTGGGCGCTAGATGTTCGTTATTTTGTTATATATTTTTATCATTGATTGAATTCCTACATCCATCATCAGACGGTTTCTAATTTAACCTAATGTCACTTTAAGTAATTAAACTGGCTTTTTTCGATTAACTCAAAGTAATTTGTCTGGCCCCGCAGAGATGATATTCCTTGGAACCGGCGATTGAGTCGGAAATGTCTTTTTAATGAAATTTTAGCTAGTCAGAGACAAGTCCAAGCACGCGAGATCACGGAAATTCACGATTGATTATCGAAAATTACACGCGAAATCACGGAGCATCACGCTTTATAAACCTTGAAATATTCTTTGGATTTTAGAAATAGGACGCGCGCGCGTCGTATTTTCCCGCCCTTTTACCGAGCATGCGCAGTACGTCGACTTTCACACACTACAATATCTTGGCAACTAAATAACTTATTGAGTTATGAAGTTAATTTATCATCTTTGCAATTTATTTGAAGTGATTCTTAAAACAAATTAAACAGAGATTCTTGCCTGCTAAGCAACTGAATTGTGTGTCTTTGTCCACATATGATAAACTGGACTTTCTCGTGTATACAAAAAAATATATAAATATGCTTTTTATTCGGCTGGAGTTCATACTCAATGGGGAGTATAACTTGAATTATGTAGAAAGAGAGATTTTGCGCAAATTTTGATTAAAACTCTAGTAAGTAAGTAAGTAAGACTCAAACTCTTTTATTTTGATCTCAGTTCATAAGCTCTCTTAGCATGGAGTCTAGAAAAAATTCGATAAATCACAATCAGTAGCCGCTTTAATATCGTTGTTTTTAGTGTAATCAGTATAGCCATAAGTCCGGATTTATCAAAACTCGATTGAGGCTTTTCTACGCGTGTTAATTGTTAATTATGACTTCTAACTGTTTTTCACTAGCGACACAAGCAAAAGCAAAAGAATTTCGGCTATAATCTTTCATGCCGCGAAAACTTTCCTTCGAAAAAAATTAGCGCGTAACTAATAATTACTCGCATAAGAAATCCCGGAAACCTGTTTTGATCCTTGCGTTTGCCTTGCGCGTCAGGCCAGTTTTCACATTGACATATGCCGTGTTTACGTTAGTGCCGCTAGTGAAAAACCAGCTTTTAACGTTGATTATTTCGACTGCAAGTATTTTCTGTCAGTTTTCCGTTAGATTTTCTACATAGTTCGCTTTCAACTAGCTTTTTATCAAGCTCTTGAGAGATTTAAAAAAATGCCGATTAAACCTCTTCTATAATTTCAGAATATGAGTCTTCGTCCGGATACAACGCTAAAACTGTGATTCCTTTGAGCGGTAAAAACTAATCTCGGTAGCCATCTTTTCTCCCTTTTTTCACGGCAAAAGTTAGACCGAGAAAAGCAGTTTTCATTCAAGTTGGAGGAACAAAACGTCGAGAAAAATAGTAATAAAATATTTATTTTCAAATTGGAGTAAGTTGTTGGTAGAAATAATCCTAGAAAACCTTTTCGAGTGCAGGTTACAATACCGGGGACGAAACGCGCTAAGAACTGCTCGGATTACTGGAGAAAACATAGTTAAATAATTATTTAAAAATTGTTTATGGTTTTGGAGAAAAAAAGCGAAGAAAAACTGCTCGAGATTGCTTGCTTTCATACTGAGCACTTGTAAGACAGGAACAAACTGCAGCTTTAACGTCAAAGTTTTGCTTCTCGTACAAACACCGTTTTAACGGCCTCCGAAAAGAATAAACAGAAATCCAAAATGGTATTATTCGCATAAGATGAGTGTACACAAACCAATTGAAAGTACGCTGCGAGGGGAAAAAAATGTCAATGCCGAAATTTGTCAACTGACTACTCTTCCACGACATTGCTCCATTTTTTAGTAATCTTTAGTCCACGGTATTATTATTATTACAATCTAGTAAGATTACAATGCAAGCGGGTAAACTGACATTGGTAATTCTGATGGTTGAAATATTAGCTCGCAACTTCATTATAGTGGCTATTTTAGTTAAGACGGGGCCATATGAATTCGCCAACCACTTTCAACTGGAGCCCCTAAATTCCCGAATCAGATAAGAACAATGGGCTGCCCTTTCTTGTTCTAGATATCATCCAGCTTTTCAACCGCGAGATTTTGTGCTTCAAAATGGACGGATCACAAAACATCGCCCCAAAATTGCGCTGAACACAGAATATCTTACCTCAAAGGAAAGTGTATTTTCGCAAGGGTTTCAGACACAGACCGGCATGTTTCACATCAAGGTAGTTTTTGATTGATTAATATTCTCTAATTGCGGTTCTACTATTTTCTGATTTAGATCCGATAGAAATCGCTCTGATAGGCTCTCAATGGCACGTGGTTACCGTGGCAACAATCTAAAGTAGTCCCGGATATTGATTTGTGCCGACGTCTCAAAGTGCGGAAAGTGATTGGAATCTCTGACAGAGGAACGAATAAGGAGTTTAGCACTTAATCGGAAGTAGCTTCAGTTCTGAAAAATAAGATTAGGTTTATGGACCTTTTTGAAAATAAATAAAGCAAGATGCTCTCTAAGCGTTCACTCGGCGGACTTAGAATGAGCCTTCGGTTTCCTCAGCGGTACAGAGCGCATGCGCCTTGGTTGGCGATTTATGGCCATAAGCAATCTCGTCCCCAGAGCCGTTATTTCTTACTGCGCATGCTCGACGAAAGAACTTGGTTCTTTCGTCGAGCATGCGCAGTAAGAAATAACGGCTCTGGGGACGAGATTGGGCCATAAGAAAACCCACTTTTCAACTCAGCATGACACTTAGGTCCCAGTTCACCTCGGAAATTCATGGATTTGATGTTTTTCAGAATTTAAATCGTTCATAACTTCGCAGAGATATATAATTTCGTCATGAAACTTCTACATTATACTTATATAACTATATTCTTTTAGAGGAAAGGGCTAAATCTTGTAATTAATCATTTTGAAAAAAACGGCTAACATCAAAACGAGGCTTCTATCTAACGCATGACGGCAAAATCCCATACTAAAGTCTATAAATGTCATCCCCGGTAACTTTTTGAGATTTTATCCTATACCATTGAAACTTTCCAGAAATGTTCTTTCAGACAAACTCTTTGATATATTATAGGCTGTTTGCACCAGAAAGAAACCAGTTTGCGGATCTGAAAAATCAGTATGCCTGATAAGAGTCGATTGAACTCGAACCTGTATGATTACCTGTACATACTGTTAGGTACAAGTAGAAATAACTTTAAAAATAAAATCCAATGATTTCTAAGAATTGGTATGGAAAACAAATTGAATGGCAAGCTAGCATCTAGGATTTATCGAATGACATGTAATGGATGTCATGCATTTTTGATAGCACAATATTATAATAATAATAGAGCATGACCTGATACTCTATGCTCTTACAAGATTAAAAAATAAACACCTATTCCAAATATCATTGTCCGGCCAAAAGCAACAAGCAAGAAGCTGACGACCGCAAAGGACTTTGGGAATCTCCTAATTAATTAATTTATCTGTGGTACTTGAGAAGTTATCCCTATGAGCATTGAATAGCAATCATTTGGAACTATTCGGCCATTTGAAAATTCATGTTGTCAAAATGTCTACGGATGAATAAATGAATAAGGACAAAGTCCCAATGCCCTTTGCGGTCGTCAGCTTCTTGCTTGTTGCTTTCGGCGCGGACAACGATTTTTGGAATAGGTGTATAATAACTCACATCAACAAGTACGATAGTTTACATCAGTAATTTATTACGCCTGTGTAAGACAATACAAGAGTAACCCTTAACGGTATGATTTCTGGTAGCGAGCACGTGCACCAGGTCCCCCGAATTTCTTGGCCTCTGTACGACGAGGGTCAGCGACAAGAAGGGATCTGTCATACTGGACAAGGATGTCACGGATTTCCTTCTTGGAGACTTCGTCTACAACTGAGATGTCGAAACAAAATTATTATTTGAGTACAGTGTAATACTTTATTGTGCTTTTTTGAAAGGCAGAAGCAACATACACAAGTACAATTTAGCACTTACTAGCATCAAGAGTTCCAGACTTTCAGTATGCACGCAATGCATTATGAGATCATTACAAAGGAAAAGTGAGCACCAATTCTAGACACAGGGAGCCCAAGCTATGTTTTTGCTCACTTGGTGCTCACTTTTCCTTTGTAATAATCTCACAATGCATTGCACGCGTACCGGAAGTCTGGAACTATTGATCCTCGTATAAGCGCAGAAGGCTGACAGTTCACAATCACCATCACAATCAATCATCATCATCACCATTGCCTATTACCATCATCACAATCATCATCACAATCAATCATGTTACCGGTAATGTAAAACATGTGAATCTCAAAATATTTAAAAATATTTAAAAAAAATCACAATCATCATCATCACCACAAATCATCATCATTCTTATTCTTTGTTTGTTGGCAGTAAAGTTCCACAGATATCAACTTACATTTCTGGTAGTATGCTACAAGAGACTTGGAAATGGCTTGTCGAATAGCTGCAGAAGAAAAGACCCACATCATCAACAACCACTGGCTTATTAAACGTCTTAAATAATTATAGACACCATTATCTTTTGAATCTGCTCTGCCGAGTGGCTCTTCCAGAGATGTCACTCATTCACTTACATTGTGGAGTGGAGCAGCTGCCTGGAATTCTCTGCCACTAAATAAGCGAGAATCCCCTAGCCTTGCTAGTTTTAAAAGTTGTTTATAGATCATCAGTGCTCCTTTTTACGGGTATTTAAAGCTGCGCTGAGCTACACGGATTAGAGAGAAGTCGAAACAAGGATGCGAGGTTGAAGGAGGCAGTACTAAGTGGTTCTGCTTACCATATATTCTTGATGTGTGCCCCCCACCCTTGACGCGGACTCTGATATCAACACCTTCGAACCTCTCCTTACCCAATAGGAGGATTGGTTCTTCAACCTATAAATGTGGATAAATGAAAATAATGTTCATTATCATATGACCCATACTGCCCTGCTCGCGCACTCTTAATAAAACCTTCAGAAAATGTCACGTGATGGGGGCCAGACTGCTTTGCTCGAGCGGGCTGGAAAAACCTGTCCGGCCCTACTCGATGATTCCATCGTTTGTGCGTTCTATATTTATTTGTTTTACAGGGTTTTTTCATCCCTTTTTGTAACCAAAAACTGTGGGTCATATGATAAAATGCTTATTGACTGAGTTAGGTCGGGCCGTATGGGAAAATATTTGGCTCGAGGTCATGCCGTACAGAACGAGCGCAGTAGGTAGGTAGGTAGGTAAGTTCATTTCAACTCGAAGTATATAATGAGCCAGGGACTCGTTTACATTATATTAGAGACAATCTAGATAAATATAAATATAGATGATAATTGAGATCTAGAGAGTTAAACGAGGTTAATAGAGTAATATGGAATAACAATATAAAGCTAATGATATAGAAATATCATTAGCTTTATGTGAGGGCCGTACAAATGACCAAGAGTCAATAAGTACATATGAAAGGAGCACTCTCACAGGTAATGCATTGCGCGCCATGTTATTGTTTACATACGGGATACTACTTAGATTTGACAAGAACGCACGTGAAAAGTACAAGTGAAAAGTTCGCCTTTCGAATTCCGATACGGATCAGCAATGGCAAGTCCGGAGTTCTCCAGAGAAACTCTTCCTTCTCGTGTGGTAAGTAGAAATCCGCCATTTTCGCTGAGAGGTTCAAGGCACGCAATGCATTATCTGTGAGAGTGTTCCTTTAATGAACTGCTTCAAACATAAAAACAATGTTCTTTGTTGCTTCCACCTATTTATTCATCATTCTTGTAGTCAAACCCACTGTTGAAAACAATGTCGGTGACATCGAAATGTCCAATGAATTTCATATTTCTATTTCTAATGTTCATTATGATGCAATAAATCATCAACCAATAACAATGTAATTCCCATTAAATTTAACAGTGCCGGCAACAGTCTGTGAGAGTCCCTAGACGACTCTTACAGTTCAAAGGAACAAGGCTTCAGTGTGCTAGTAATTGAAGGGCGCCCTGCAAGAACAACGTAAGTGATCTCTGATCAAAATCTAAATTCTCCTTGATTTTCAAGAGAGAATTAGGGTTTTGATCACGTGTCACTTACTCCGTTCTTGCAGGTAGCCCTTAAATTTCTGTGCGAGTGTTATACCTTGTATCTGAGGGTACATGGCTCTACTAGATGTAGAGGGACACCATTCACTTTGATCATGCCATTGCCTCGTTTGCAGAAGGCTACTGCAGTAGCAGTTTTCTGTAATATATCAAAAAATGTTATTTGTAATCATAGTAATTCAATGAATACAGCCTTATAGCTAATTGCATAATCATTGTCAGGTTGAAAATCATGAAAGCTATGACCAAAAGGAATTCTGGGAAATTAAAACTCTCAAATCATCGACCTTTTTATCCAGACTTGTAGTCTCTTAGTTAAATAGCTCATAGAGTGCAATTTAGAAAAGCGTGAAAACTAAATAACTAATTAGTACTAAATAGCACTAATGAAACAATAGAAAACAATAGAAATAGCACTATTTAGTACTATTTAAAGTTAGTACTATTTCACACTTTTCTAAGTTGCACTCTATACCTTCAAAACTACGAGAACATTGAATATATGTGTATGTAATGCGGGTCATGAACTGATTTCCCATCCATCCTTGCGGTCTCAGCTTCTATGATTTATGATTTTCAACCCGACAACGATTATGCAATTAGCTATATACACCGATTCCAAACATGGCGACCAATTTGAATAACCATTGTTCTTTGACTGACTAGCCTTGTGTTCATGTGGAAACACAAAAGCGTTCTCACCTGTATGAGAGGCTAGTCAGTCAAGAACAATGGTTGTCCAAATTGGTCGCCATGTTCGGAATCGGTGTATGCTCTACCTTTGAATATTTCAGTTTTTAGTTATACTAAAGTTCCAAGGACAGCGCAAGTGATCTCTGATCAAAATCTAAATTCTCCTCAAGATTCTTTGAATTTCAAGGGGGAATTTGAGTTTTGATCACAAGTCACATACTCCTTCTTGCAGGGACCCCTTCAAGTAGTAAGTTACGATTGATACTGCAAAATATATTACTATTGTCTATTGAGGATAGGCAGTACTCTAGTAGGCAATTTTAACTAGCCACAAACATACACTTTTTCTCTCTTTCGGAGTTTGATTCAACTGGTATTAAATGTAGCTATTGATGCTTGAAGTTATTGGAGATTTGGAGTTTCTCAAACGCTTCAATTCTCAAACAAGTCAAGGACGAATTTTATAATATAACTACTTTTTCAAACTCCTGCAGACTTGTATACGATTCTGTTATCAAAACTACACAATCCAATCACTACATTAAAATAAAACGACTAGAAACGAAGTAATGAGAAAAGATCTCACTTTAAGGAAGGAAAATCCTGCGATGTCCACGTGCTAAAACTCCAACGAAACACCGAAACTTTAAACGACTAGAAATACATTAAAAACCCACCTTACGACCAAACACCTGGACCGATTGTGACATCTGGAAGTGAAAATTATATCTGATAAGTAAAATGTGGGTTAAACTGTGTTTTTATTAGAGAAATTTTGGGTTAAATTCAACAGTTTTACCTTTTCTACTGATGACAAAATGGCGGCGAAGAAAGAGGAAGGATCTTTGATGCGCATGCGTCAATGTAGAGTGCCACTGAAGCGAGGCTTGAAGGAAATTTAAGAAGCAGACGGACGTGAAGTGGAAATCGGATTTTGGAATGTATGTGGTGTAAAGATAAGAAATTTGCCTTCGAAAGAAGTTTCAAATCCCTTCAAATATTTGCTTTAAAAATCTATGACAATTTATTGTAACTAGTCTGAATTTTAGTCGCCTCCTTTAGATTGTGTCATGTATAATTCACTCGGGGAACTTAGAAATAGCATGACTAGTTCTTGGTTAAGCTTAAGTCAGCTATATTGTAACAAGGGAGAGTGAGGCTACAATGTACATTCCATCTCATTTTATTCTCATTTTTCATCTGATTTTATTCTTACTTTTCATCTCATTTTTCATCCTCATTTTTCATCTCATTTTGAAAAGCAAGGATATCCGAGTGGTGAAAGTACACACCTCTCACCACTGTGGTCATGTGAGTTGAGTTTGTCAGGTCGTTCTCTCCCTTGCTTCGAAGGTATTTCTGCGGGTACTCCAGCTTTCCTCCCTCAGTGAAAACACACAAAAAATTGATCTGAGCTGCGCTCTGTTGTGAAACATGGGTCAAATGGCGGCTGCATAGTGTGCCTTTATATGCTTGCACGATCATCCATGTTGAGCTGAGCCCTTAAAAATTGTAATTCAGAATTATAACTTATCGGTGGATAGCGCTATTCACATTCCGTGCAACCGGGCTCAGATCATCATAAACTCCTTTGTACATGTCTTGAGTAAACTGATCTACATGTTGTCATATAATGAAGATTGTTCTTGTTCTTGTTCATTATTATTCTTTATTTCAAGTATTTTTATTGCTTTTAAATTAAGGTTAAGTCCCTATAAATATATAACTAATTTTAGTGAACATTTAGCAGCTTTGGTACTAGTGTTCCAGTTTTCCAGTAGTTTATGGCTTCGTCTTCAAGCAAATGAAGACACAAAGACGATAGCTGGACTCTGTGCTCGGTTCGTAAAAGATGCTTTCCATACTTGTTGGGTGAAGAACACTGCAGAGAAAACAACCAGAATGTTCGTCATGACATCACACACATACATGTAAAGTGGAATTCATACAGGAATGAAGATTACACATAAGTGATGATGATGATGACAATGGCAATGGTGAGGTGGTGATGATGATGATGACAATGGTAATGATGGTGTTGATGGGGATGATGGATGATGATGATGATTATATGGTGGTGATGGATGATGACCAAGACAATGATGCATGGTCATGACATCGATGATGGTGGATGAAGATGATGCAATGATGACAACAATGGTGATGATAATGATGGTGATTGACTCAGTGATGGTAGTAGTGATTATGAGAGAATATGAAACAAAGTTTGCATTTTTAAATGTGCCAGATTTCGGACAACAAGCAACTCAGTCAAATCATTCTGCGAAAGGGCTCTCACTATTTCAACCATTTAAAATAACTATGATATATGACGCACACTCTGATTGGCTAAAGGATGCATATTCCGCTTGCTCTATGAGAGCCCACAGCATGTGCATGCATATATTCAAACATTCTTGTAACAAACAAAATTGAAAACTTGCCTTAAAATCATAATTGTATTTTATAAAAGAAATAGAAAACTCGGCAGCTGTGCTCTAACGAGTTATAGAAGCACTTGGGAATTGTGCTTCTCCCAACACTTCTCTCATCTTCTTCCAATTCCCACGTGCTTCTATGACTCGATAAAGCCTGTTGCCTCATTTTCTAGTTCTTCGTCACAGCTCTGCATTCCAATCAATTAGTACTTACAGACATCTCCTTTGATGAGATTAACTGTATGACTCTTGCACTGTTCCTCACAGTCTCCCACAGGAGCTAGCTCTACTTCTGTGAAGCCATCAACTTGTGCATACCATACATTGTCAAATGAAGTGCGCGGCTATCAGAAATAAAACGAAATACTCAAAATAATAATCAAATAATACTAATAATACTAATAATGTATAGAAATGAAAACTGATGGAGAATATACAGAACAAATGTTCGGACGCCTCGAGCGGGATTCGAACCCACGACACCCCGATTTCATGACAGGTGCTCTACCCACTGAGCTACCGAGGCAACTACAGTAGCGTGGAGTTCAAATTAGCTCAAAGACGCTGATTTTAACCGAAATAATACTAATAATAAAAATAATCAAATGGTCCAACTCCCCTCAGTGAATCAGTACACGTTTTGAGTGCTGTTCTTATTTCTCTCTAGTCTCCAATATTCCCTCTTGTAAGTGACCACCTTGCATGTACTTGACAACAAGGGTGGTCACTTATTAGAGGTTTGACTGTGTCTACGTCAAACACTGCAATTATTACCTCTTGTAAGTAACACCTCCCATCAGTGACCACCTTACCTAACAACAAGGGTGGTTGCTTAATTTTGAGAGGTTTGACTGTATTCAATTCAATCTAAGTCAAACAGCCACTATTATTATTACCTCTTGTAAGCAAGCACCTCCCATATAAGTGACCTACACCTTACCTAGTGTATTAAAGTGACTTTTGATCAAAATCCAAATTCTCCTTTGGAATTCAAAGAATCTCAAGGAGAATTTAGATTGAGATCAGAGATCACTGTCTTTAGTGACTGTGACTTGAGATCAAAACCCAAATTCTCCTTTGGAATTCAAAGTACCTCAAGGAGAATTTAGATTAAGATCAGAGATCACTGTCTTTAGTGACTGTGACTTGAGATCAAAACCCAAATTCTCCTTTGGAATTCAAAGTACCTCAAGGAGAATTTAGATTAAGATCAGAGATCACTGTATTTAGTGACTGTGACTTGAGATCAAAACCCAAATTCTCCTTTGGAATTCAAAGAATCTCAAGGAGAATTTAGATTAAGATCAGAGATCACTGTCTTTAGTGACTGTGACTTGAGATCAAAACCCAAATTCTCCTTTGGAATTCAAAGTACCTCAAGGAGAATTTAGATTAAGATCAGAGATCACTGTATTTAGTGACTGTGACTTTTGATCAAAACCCAAATTCTCCTTTGGAATTCAAAGTACCTCAAGGAGAATTTAGATTAAGATCAGAGATCACTGTCTTAGTGACTGTGACTTGAGATCAAAACCCAAATTCTCCTTTGGAATTCAAAGTACCTCAAGGAGAATTTAGATTAAGATCAGAGATCACTGTCTTAGTGACTGTGACTTGAGATCAAAACCCAAATTCTCCTTTGGAATTCAAAGTACCTCAAGGAGAATTTAGATTAAGATCAGATCACTGTATTTAGTGACTGTGACTTGAGATCAAAACCCAAATTCTCCTTTGGAATTCAAAGTACCTCAAGGAGAATTTAGATTAAGATCAGATCACTGTCTTAGTGACTGTGACTTGAGATCAAAATCCAAATTCTCCCTTGGAATTCAAAGACTGAAAAGGAGAATTTAGCATATGATCAGGGATCATGTGAATTGCACCCACCAGCTCAACCGTTTCAGGCGTACTTCCAGCAGGTTGTAAGAGCTCAATAACCTTTTCTAAAGAACCCTCAGAGTGCACAAAGTACGGCCTTGGGTACAGTTGTCTAACTTGTCTGAATCCCTTGCCGTAGCAGAATTTCCTTAAAAGAAATGTATAGTATTCTAATCTTATTATTCATCCTGACCATCATGACCATCATCATCATTAATTAGTATTATCAGCAACATCATCAGTATCATCATCACCATTAGTATCATCATCATTACCACCATTAGTATCATCACCATCATCAGTATCATCATCATCATTATCATCATTAGTATCATCATCATCATCAGTATCATCATCATCATCACCATCATTAGTATCATCACCATCATTAGTATCATCACCATCATTAGTATCATCACCATCATTAGTATCATCATCAGTATCATCATCATCAGTATCATCACCATTATCATCATTAGTATCATCATTGTCATCATCATCTATAACTATAATGTTATAAAGTTTTTATTTCACCGCAAACGCTAAATAATATTTCAAACATTGCAACGTTTCGTTTTGATACTGATGAACGCCATTGATAAATGGCCGAAACGTTTGTTCACAAAAACTGAAAGTCAGAGACGAGCACCATAATAATGAATCATAAACCTGACTGCAACTTCAAGATTTATACGTGGCTAAATGTAATATACATGTAGTCACAGTTAAAATCAAGGCTTGCTGGTCATTGGTTCAGCTTGCTGCTGCGGGGTGCCCTCTCTCTTGTTGCAGGGCTGCCACATGTGGCTTTCGTTGAGGATCGTGATATTTATTAATACAGTCTAATTCATTTGTAAAACAATTTTTGTTTTTTTTGTTTTTTCATTTGTAAAGTTTAATTAGCCCAAGATTTCTATGCAGAACCCTACTAGACAAACTATATTTTCTCTGAGTAGTCCCAGAGTTGAAGAGAATATAGTGATGATATTTGTTACACTTACCACCCAATGATATGGCCTTCAGGGCTGTAGTGCTGCCACCCATCTAGGATCTCTTCCAAGGTGTGTATAGAATTGTTCTCACCTCCGACATAAAACTGACAAGCGTCTTTGTCTATATTCTTCTTGTTTGCACGGTAGAGATCAAGAAATTCCTCATACGAATGGTTTTTGCTTCCGTATGGATCCACGTCACGGACAATGACAGAAAATCCAGGATCAAAGTACTTGGCTTTGAATGCTTCTTGCGGGAGAAGTTCGCTTGATCGTGTAGGAACTCGTTCAGCATTAGCACATATGTCACAGTCGGGCCCGCCTTGAATGAGAAAAATAGTATTTTAAAATAAAAAAGTCAACTATTCTGGATCAACACCTCTCTAAGACAGACAGACACCTTTGTCTGGTCCCTGCTGCACTGTATCTCTCTAAGACAGACACCTCAGGCTCTCCAAGACAGACACCTCACTATTAGTGACACCTTTGTCTAGACAGACACATTTGTCTGGTCCTTGCTGCTCTGTTTTATTATAAATTCTCTCTCTAAGACAGACACCTCTCTAAGACAGACACCTTTGTCTGGTCCATGCTGCACTGTTTTATTATAAATTCTCTCTCTAAGACAGACACCTCTCTAAAGACAGACACCTTTGTCTGGTCTCTGCTGCACTGTTTTATTATAAATTCTCTCTCTAAGACAGACACCTTTGTCTGGTCCCTGCTGCACTGTTTTATTGTAAATTCTCTTTCTAAGACAGACACCTTTCATGTAAAGAAGTTTCACGACTTTCATGTAAAGAAGTTTTTTATATACTTATGGAATTATCGTTTTTAAATAAAGGTGCTATCTATCTATCTATCTCTATCTATCTAAAAGTATCTATCTATCTATCTATCTATCTATCTATCTATCTATCTATCTATCTATCTATCTATCTATCTATCTATCTATCTATCTATCTATCTATCTATCTATATCTATCTATCTATCTATCTATCTATCTATCTATCTATCTATCTATCTATCTATCTATCTATCTATCTATCTATCTATCTATCTATCTATCTATCTATCTATCTATCTATCTATCTATCTATCTATCTATCTATCTATCTATCTATCTATCTATCTATCTATCTATCTATCTATCTATCTATCTATCTATCTATCTCTATCTATCTATCTATCTATCTATCTATCTATCTATCTATCTATCTATCTATCTATCTATCTATCTATCTATCTATCTATCTACCTTTGTCTGGTCTCTGCTGCACTGTTTTATTATCAATTCTCTCTCTAAGACAGACACCTTTGTCTGGTCCCTGCTGCACTGTTTTATTATAAATTCTCTCTCTAAGACAGACACCTTTGTCTGGTCCCAGTGCTGCACTGTTTCATTATCCATTCTCTCTCTAAGTTAAGACAGACACCTTTGTCTGGTCTCTGCTGCACTGTTTTATTATCAATTCTCTCTCTAAGACAGACACCTTTGTCTGGTCCCTGCTGCACTGTTTTATTATAAATTCTCTCTCTAAGACAGACACCTTTGTCTGGTCCCTGCTGCACTGTTTTATTATCAATTCTCTCTCTAAGACAAACACCTTTGTCTGGTCCCTGCTGCACTGTTTTATTATAAATTATCTCTCTAAGACAGACACCTTTGTCTGGTCCCTGCTGCACTGTTTTATTATAAATTATCTCTCTAAGACAGACACCTTTGTCTGGTCCCTGCTGCACTGTTTTATTATCAATTCTCTCTCTAAGACAGACACCTTTGTCTGGTCCCTGCTGCACTGTTTTATTATCAATTCTCTCTCTAAGACAGACACCTTTGTCTGGTCCCTGCTGCACTAGGTTGCACTGTTTTATTACCGTTTAAATTCTCTGTCTAGTAAAGCCACTGTTTCTATCCAAATGATATACTGTACCTGTTTCAAAAGTGGGGTTTTCAATAATACAGTCCCAACTATGCATATAGCTGATGTCGAACCTGCGATGTAACGGCAATGTGATGAAACGAACCAAACGGACAATGGGATAATGGCAATCAGCCAAAGTCCTTCCGACGAAAAGTCTAAACTGCATGTTTTGCTCCGATGCCACGATGACCCCACCAATGATAAGAAATGAAAGACAAAACATTGTCGCCGTGACTATGAAGATGCATTTACAGAAACTGAAGCCTTGATGTTTTGTGCGATTGGACTTTGGTGTTTCTGAAATGAAACGTCAGGCATTAGAATGACATACAAAGGGTGAAAGAGTAGGGAGGGGAGGAGGGGCAGTATATACGAAGCTTAATAACCTTGGACCAATAGCCGAGGTGGGGGTTTCACCCAAGAAGAGGGGTGTCGAATGGTCCCTGCAAAAAGCCAGAGTGTTGCAAAATTTCGGTCAAATTTCACGTGTCTCGAAGTCTCGTTTTTTCGCGAAAAGCTGTCTCAAAGTCTCGAATTTTGAAAACAAAGGAAAACGGTGGAAAAGCGTCTTGGGCTCGCAAAAATATGCCTCACCTTTATCATTCGATACCACTAAGAAGGAAATGTAAATGAGTGTGCCGATTTTTGTATTAAAAATCATATTATTGAATTGTTCCTGGGCAGCAAGGGGGGTGCACATGCACCCAGTGACCCCCCTAGATCCGCCACAGATTGCTATGATGATTCTGCAGGTAGACAGACAGACAGATAACTTTAGCTTATAGCTACGGTGGTTATATCCAATATACTGTATTCAAAATATTGGTTTCCAAGAAAGCCATAGAAATAAATACAAGAATATGTTTCATATGCCTATAGATAATTGTATTGGGCTAGATTATAGAATACCCCGCCACAAAAGAAATTCAGTATTTGCATATACAATAGAACCTATTGTATTATTTGTCGTTCTCAAAGAGTGCCGCTACTAGAGCTTGATATAGTGATGGGGTATTCTATTTTTGCTCCTTGTATTGTATTATAAAGTAGAATACAGCGCAGCCTCATATAGGCCCTCAAAATGAAAGCAAAACAGTCCAACATGTGCAATATCCCTTAATGGGGAGTTTGCAGGTGTGACATTTTGTTGCGTGACATTTTAAATTTTAATCCAACAAAAACAAAAATATAATATTTGAAAAGAGCACACCAAAATTAGCAAAAATTGAAATTTTGAAGTAATTTCGATGAATAGAGCGAAAGTTATGAGCGACCGAATTTGGCTTTTTTCTTAAGAAACGTACGGTGGTGGGCAAGCTGTTGCCCACCACCGTACGTTTCTTAAGAAAAAAGCCAAATTCGGTCGCTCATAACTTTCGCTCTATTCATCGAAATTACTTCAAAATTTCAATTTTTGCTAATTTTGGTGTGCTCTTTTCAAATATTATATTTCTGTTTTTGTTGGATTAAAATTTAAAATGTCACGCAACAAAATGTCACACCTGCAAACTCCCCATTCCCCTTACAAGGATTATAGCCCGCAAACGGACCAATCACAAGAGAACAAGTGACCTTTAAAATAAAGACAATGACAAAAGTATTAGCAACGTGATTTGTGACAAAATATTTGTCTTTTGCGTCCACGATTTAACCTATTAAGACCAAATTCTGGCAAAAATAGGCTTATTCGTGCTACTAAAAAGTTGTCGATCAATCGTCTTAAAAATTAGCTGGGTTTTCAAATAAAACATGAACAAACCTGCAGATGAAGTCTTTTAGTTTTAATATTTACACAACATCTAGACCTCGTAAACTCATCTAAACATGGATGTTCTACAAAACAAACTTCGAAATAACCCTCTAGCGTATTATCTTCTTTATAATCGCATGTAAAGCTTTGCGATTCTAATTTTTAACATTCAACATCTGCTCGAACGACTTTGTGAAGCTGAAAATTACGTCTTTTGTCAGTTTTGAAAACCGTTTTAGAAACATTTTCACGGGTAGAATTCTAAAACAGAGTCTAAAAACTTACCACCTAGCGATTTGAGTATTGCATAGTCAATGTCGTCGTGGTTGAGGCCCAATGAAGCGCCTCTTTTACGGAGTTCTTCAACTTCAGTTCGCAAATCAAACGCCATCTTGTCTTCTTCGAAACAGAGTTTTACTAGTATGATGGGCTTCCTGTGGTGGAGCTGCGGAACACGTATTATATTGGGCTCCCTGTGTAAAGCGCAAGGATTCGCGCGCGCGTTTCTAGAGCAGTTTACAATAAAACAGTGCAGCAGGGACCAGACAAAGGTGTCTGTCTTAGAGAGAGAATTTATAATAAAACAGTGCAGCAGGGACCAGACAAGGGTGTTTGCCTTAGGGAGGTGTCTGTCTTAGAGAGGTGTCTGTCTTAGAGAAAGAATTTATAATAAAACAGTGCAGCAGGGACCAGACAAAGGTGTCTGTCTTAGAGGTGTCTGTCTTAGAGAGAGAATTTATAATAAAACAGTGCAGCAGGGACCAGACAAAGGTGTCTGTCTTAGAGAGAGAATTTACAATAAAACAGTGCAGCAGGGACCAGACAAAGATGTCTGTCTTAGAGAGAGAATTTATAATAAAACAGTGCAGCAGGGACCAGACAAAGATGTCTGTCTTAGAGAGAGAATCTATAATAAAACAGTGCGGCAGGGACCAGACAAAGGTGTCTGTCTTAGAGAGAGAATTTACAATAAAACAGTGCAGCAGAGAGGTGTCTGTCATATAGGTGTCTGTCTTAGAGGTGTCTGCCCAGCTTCAATGGGTGTCTGTCTAGAAAGAGCTGATCATATTATCTTCAAAAGCTGAAAGCAAGTTGTACACAAGCATAACTTTTACTGTTCCTCATCTAGCTACAGTTACAGTATACATTATATATACAAACACATGGAAAATGGTTATAATAAGAACTACAATTATAGTTCAGCATATATATGCCAGTAGAAACCCATTATCTCTACTGGACTCCTAATTATCTCTAAGTTTTCCATTCAAGACAAATTAAATACAGTGAAAGTGACTTGTGACCAAACTCCAAATTCTCCTTTGGAATTCAAAGATTGTAGAGGAGAATTCAGTTTTTGATCAGTGAGTAGTATGAAGTGAAAGGGTCTGCGCAAGAACAGTGTAAGTGACTTATGATCAGAATCCAAATTCTCCTTTAGAGTTCAAAGAGACCAGAGGAGAAATTAGAATTTGATCACTCTGGCATGGCTCTTTCAGTTAGTAAATGCAGTGGAAAGCTGTCATCTTGGACCATCAAGGAATGCACAAAAATGAGATAATTGAGAAAATGAGGGGGATATTGTTTCTAGTTCGATATATCGAGGTTCCACATGCAATATGTGACATTACATGTATAAAATACATAGGAACTTAGCGGTTAAACTAGTAGCTAGTGGTTCCTTCTGCAGGTACCGGTCACAGTGTACATAATTCAATAGAAACAACAAAAGATTCCAAGTTATACAATAGAACGAAGCCAACACAGAACAATAGGTTAATGCGGTACGTGCAGAAAGACCCTAGAGACTGCATCAGTGTAACAACAATCTACAAGCGTGTAGAATGAAACTTTTTAAAGTTTACACACTGTAAAAAAGCACAACATTTACTGACATTTCGGACATTAGTCCTTCATCGGCATAAAAGAGATAGAAGGACGAAGAACTAATGTCCAAAACATCAGTAAAATGTGTGCTTTTTTACATGGTGTTAAAGTTTGGCTCTTTCTCAGTATATCACTATCCTGAAAATCCTTTGTTATTCAAATCAAGAACTCTTTGTAGAACGAGGCATACAACAATATGAACTATTGTTATTCAAATTTTCAGGCATTCAGGACCGTGATATACTGAGAAAGCCCCTAAAGTTTCTTCTACACACTTGTATACACCTATTTCAATTATCTTAGTCCCCCGAAAAGGGTGAAAGGTGCAACCCTGAAGGATCACGGGGGTTTCTATTTGCAGCGATATTCTTCATATGAACAACTTGCACTAAACGAAAACATTACAGTGAAGCAAATTCAAGTGACATTCAAAATGAGATGGCCAATTTTGTTATCGAAATGTCAGTGAATTTGGATAGACTAGAAAGACTTGGTAAACAGTATCTCCCATGATTCTCTGGGGTCGCACCTTTGTGAGTCAAGGGTGGATAACTTAATTGAAATAGGTGTAAAACACAGCTAAAAACACACTTAATATATTCTACCTTTAAGTATTACTTTAAAAATGTCAGGTAGATTTATCAATAAAAACAAAACCAAGCCTCCCAAAGAAGCCTGGCACTAGCTATGTAAACGGTCTCAGGTCACCACAGGAATCCCATCTTTACAGGGAATATTTAAACACTGATTATCTTAGATCTAAAAGAAACCAATTTATGGCAAGGTGTTCGTGTAGCTGCACAAATTGTCCTGGCTATTGTTTTTTTAATGTAAAAACAATACATAGGACGCCAGTAGAAACAATAGCCAGGACTTTTGTGCAGCTACACTGTACACGAAGACCTGATCTTTATGTAAAAACAATACATAGAACGACAATAGAACAATAGCCAGGACTTTTGTGCAGCGACACGAAGACCTTACCTAATTTATTCCTCTGGAAAACAGTCAACTTTGGGCATGACCTTGGTGTAAGAACCTAACAATACAAGCACTGACAAATGTCTCGCTAATTTTCAAAATAACCAGAATAATTCATAGAGATATGGATTCATCGATCCAGTACTAGTACTGCAAAGGGTTTAGAGATCTTCAGAACTTAGAACGAAGTGAATTGATACACGCAGTGAAGAGAAAAAGCAGTTACGTCAGTTGTGAGGTTTTTACACCGAGGTACATGTAAACCCCAACTTTCAATATGCTTCGTTTGTCACTTTTCAAGGTTTCAGAGCAAGCTTTTATGACAAAGTTGAATTCATTTTTTCACATTTTACACGCTAAACATAACTTTGGATCTAGTTATAAAAAAAAGATGGCATAGCAGTCCAATGAGGGTTTATCACATAATTTCAAAACTCATAGGACAAAAAATGATTATCATAGCTGGAAAGAGCTCGTTAAAATTAGTAAAAATGTGAAGTTTGGAAAAGATCGCTCCACAAATTACGAAGATATGAATTTTCAAAAATCGAAATTTTATATGAAAACCTTTGGAAATTACGCTGGTAGGCAACTCTTGCATAACAACAAAGGTTTTCATACAAAATTTCGATTTTTGAAAATTCATATCTTCGTAATTTGTGGAGCGATCTTTTCCAAACTTCACATTTTTACTAATTTCAACGAGCTCTTACCAGCTATGATAATCATTTTTTGTCCTATGAGTTTTGAATTATGTGATAAACCCTCATTGCAAGGTAAAGCCAGTAATTTTACCTCGATAACAAAGGGAGTGGTCGCCCAATTTCCTGAGCCAGGGGCTGTTGTAAGCATTCAAAGGTGCGCCACTTTACAATTTTACCCTGTAAAATGAGGTGATAATCACCAATACTACAGCCTTCTATGTCCCAGCTATGCAATAAAATCCTCCCCCCTCCCCCAAAGGTATACATTGACCCTAAAACCGTCCCTTCCTTCTCCACCCTTGACCACTATTGCCACCCCTCTGTTGATCAGGCGAGAAATTGTCGGGCATAGTTTGTCCTGCGACTTTTCCATTAGCTGCGCCTGATCTTCGGCCAGGAGGGGTGTAGACTTCAAAGCCACGCCCACGCTTCATTAGAGCTTTGGGCTTGGTTGGAGATGCTGATTTTTTCTCGGGTGGGATGTCGAAGGTGATGGGTGTGATGCCAGCACGCTTACGTCTGAGAAAAATAAAGACTCTCTTTGTTAATTTTGGAACTTTTGACCCAATGAATTTACTTCTAAATGATAAACAATAATAACAATAGTAACAATAATTTATATTAGTATAATTTTAGACTTGAAAATAGAGTTGCGAGCGCTGTGATTGGTCTAGCGACCAGTTTTTATGAGACGATAATCACCAGTTGAGAGCGGAAGTAAAATCACCAACACGGAAATAATAATAAAACAGTTTTTTTTAATCCTGAATTTCATCTTTTCTCTGATATTCAAGTCTAAAATTATACTAAAATAATATAATTATTAACCTCAGGCTCAGTGATTATGGTGAATATTCACCGATAATCATAGCAAATTTATAATAATAATAATAATAATAATAATTTTATAATTTCTATTGTGCAAAAAGCATGTAAAATGCCTGCTACTCACTTTTCATCCAGAGGTGAATTGGGTTCTACTTTTGCTGCAGCATTCGGTGAGCCAATGCTGGGCATTTTTGTCTGTAGTGAACAATAATGACAATATCACTTTAATAATTATTGTTATTATATAATAATATTAATAATTAATATAATTTAGTAAAAAATAAAAATATATTAACCCTTTGACACCCAGAGATTTTTGAGTTTTTTAGCGATTTTCTGGACCTAATCACGTCATAGGAAATTTCGATTCCATATAAGGGGTTTCCATGGAAATCTTGACAGTTCTGAAAGCCCACGGGCTCAGGGTCTGACATAATCTTTCTCTTGTCGTGAATCTCTGCGAGGAACAGCATCTCGTAGCTACTAGGAGCGGTCAATTTTGCATTTTTAGAGTGTTTATATCCATTATTCACCACAGAAGCCCCCAGGACAGCATCATTAAGCTTGACTGGTGTGGTAGAGACCGTTCTCCTGGAAGAACTCAGGAGTTTAGATACGAATTCACGAACACATTTCGACATTGCCGTTTGGAAATTCAAAATGGCGGACTCAAGTGTGAAATCGTCTCTCTGGTCTTTCTGTGGTGGATTCCAGGACCTACAAAGGCATTTTTGGCGACTTTGGACTTGTAAAGAATGCAACCGGTGCAATGTTTTGCCTGTAGGACCGAGTCGACACTCTATATTCTTAAAAAACGGATATTCGGGGAAATCTATGCCGAAATTCCCGGATGTTTCCCGGCATCCTTTTCGGGCGTGCAGAAGGAAAACACGTGTTAGCGAAAGTGGTCCTAAGGAAATGGCTATTGTTCGGCGAGTTAAGGAAAAGAGAGGGCAAAATTCACGACTATATCAAGAAGAGAGATGGAAGTTTGCTGAGAAAGTGGCGTTTTGTTTCGCAAGGATGTATTTTGGAAGAAAATCCAAGTCAAATGTCGGTCATTTTCGAGGTGTAAAATTGCGTCAAAAACACGCATTTTTGATTTTTATGGCAAACAAATTGAACTAATGCCCAGAAATCGGACCTGTAAATCAGTTTACTTGAGGTTAAAATATGAAGAGTTCTCTAGTTGTCACTAATAACTGGCCATGAGATCGATGTTACGAAAATTCAGAAAGTTAGAATTTTTCAAAGCAGTATCGATTTTTACGGGCGGTTTCGGGCGCCGTGGGAGTCAAAGGGTTAATAGGCCCCGTTCGTCACCAGGCAAGTTTTTTAACGGTTCAAAAATTCGACCAGTACACACCGTTTACACGGATCCATCTCTTTAATAATAACAATAGTTATTGTATAAAATTTTGTATAACATTTTTGTTCAGTTCTGTGCGAACGGAATGCCTAAATGTACAACTTTTTGAAAGGTTAAAAATTCGTCCAGTACCAATGTGAACGGTATATGACAATTTTTATGATATGTTCCTCTAAAGGGGGCGATTATTCAAGGGATTGCATGGGTAAACTAGTAATTATTATGATATACATACAAGTGATTTCCATGAGAGAGATACAAAGGTCTTGTATGAAGGAGGATTATGGAATAAGTCCTATCAAAATAAACAAACAGATAAATTAATCATCGGCATGAAGTTATCACATTTACATCATCACTATGAGCTTCATTTGTTGCCACCAAGTTAAGTTAAGATTCTGGTGAAGAAATAGAAAACACATGAGTGTGCTCTGTGCAGTTATAGCATGCAGGGACTAATCAGAACATGAGAGAAGTGTTAGGAGACACTTCACTCATGTTCTGATCAGCCCCCGAGTGCTCTATAACTGCACAGCACATAGCACAGCGGACAAGTTTTCTATTTCTTTAATAATAATAAAAACAATTATGATTTTAAGGCAAGTTTTCAATTTTGTTTGTTACAAAAATGTTTGAATATCTGCACGCGCGTGCTGTGTGTTCTCATAGAGCATGCGGCATACACATCCTTTGGCCAATCAGAGTGTGCGTTATATCATAGTTATTAAGTTTTATAATGCCTTTCAGGGGTTACAGTCAAACGTCGACTAACGACCACCTCCCCACAATGGCCACCTCTCTTCCCGGGCTACCAGACTTCCCACACATTTACTCTTTTTTTAAACCTCCTCACAACAGCCACCTCTACACAACGACCACAAAAGTTTGTCCCGTGGTGGCCATTGTGTAGAGGTTTGACTGTACATGGGAGTCGGGAGTCAGCCCCAGGAAGACGGCAACCATTTATTGCCGATGTTTACTGAAACCAATGAATCTATTGGTGAAATGTCGTACCTTTATGATTGTGTTAATGTTATTTGTCGTTCTAAGTGCAGCTACTTTGATTTTATTTTCCTCTTCTTGTAATGCTGCTCCTTTCTTTCCTTCGAGAGCAAGTTTGATCTGCTTGATGTATATTTGGCACCCTTGCGCAAAATACTGTAATCTAATATCAAAGAAAATCGGAACAGTTAAGACATAAATACACACACACATATAATAATAATAATAATAATAATTTAATTCTTGGAAAAGCGCATTACATATAAATCTCAATGCTCTTTACAAGTGAGTAAGAAAAATAAAAAAAATAAAAAATATAGAAAATAAATATATAGAAGAATATAAACAATTATAAAAATTTATCGGGACTCGTCAAAGGAGTAAGGTGACTATATATATATACAGTCATTCTCAAAAAGTTTGTCCAGATGAAAAGACTACAATACTACAATAAAGTCATGTGATTCATTATACATGTATTCAATTTCTCCGCACGGAACTGCAAGTTGATACCAGCGCCATTACATTCAGTTCTCACAATGCCGTGTACTTTTAAATCTCAAATTGAAATTCCACGCAAGGAAATTGAATACATAATGAATCACGTGACTTGATTGTAGTATTGTAGTCTTTTCATCTGAACAACCTTTTTGAGAATGACGGTATTATATTCATTGGTTAACCCATTCGCTCCTACACCGGACGAAACCGGCCGTAAACATCGATAGTGCTTTGAAAAATTCTAACTTTCTGAATTTTCGTAACATCGATCTCATGGCCAGTTATTAGTGACAACTAGATAACTCTTCATATTTTAACCTCAAGTAAACTGACTTACAGGTCCGATATCTGGGCATTAGTTCAATTTGTTTGCCATAAAAATCAAAAATGCGTGTTTTTGACGCAATTTTACACCTCGATAATGACCGACATTTGACTTGGATTTTCTTCCAAAATACATCCTTGCGAAACAAAACGCCACTTTCTCAGCAAACTTCCATCTCTCTTCTTGATATAGTCGTGAATTTTGCCCTCTCTTTTCCTTAACTCGCCGAACAATAGCCATTTCCTTAGGACCACTTTCGCTAACACGTGTTTTCCTTCTGCACGCCCGAAAAGGATGCCGGGAAACATCCGGGAATTTCGGCATAGATCTCCCCGAATCTCTGTTTTTTAAGAATATATAGAGTGTCGAGCCACTCGGTCCTACAGGCAAAATATTGCACCGGTTGCATTCTTTACAAGAACGGTCTCTACCACACCAGTCAAGCTTAATGATGCTGTCCTGGGGGCTTCTGTGGTGAATAATGGCTATAAACACTCTAAAAATGCAAAATTGGCCTTTTCGAGTAGTGATTACTACTAGCCCCTACGAACTCCCAAGAAGAAAGGCAGAACACGCGAAGAAGCGAGCCCACAGGCATTCAGAACTGTCAAGATTTCCATGGAAACCCCTTATACGGAATCGAAATTTCCTACGACGTGATTAGGTCCAGAAAATCGCTAAAAAACTCAAAATAGCTCAGGAGCGAATGGGTTAAAGGAAATCTACGTACCTTAGTCTGAAGCCTTTTAGTTTCTCAGCAGCATCTGAACCAGTTAAAAATTCCTCATCCTGAAATGAGATTAAAAAGCAATTTTCATATTTCAGTGAAAGAGAAATGCAGGAAAGATGGAAGAGAGGGAGGAAGTAAGGAAGGGAAGAAAGAAGGGAGGAAGGAAGAAAGGAAGAGAGGAAGGAAGGAAGGAAGGAAGGAAAAGAGGAGGAAGTAAGGAAGGAAGGAAGGAAGGAAGGAAGGAAGGAAGGAAGGAAGGAAGGAAGGAAGGAAGGAAGGAAGGAAGGAAGGAAGGAAGGAAGGAAGGAAGGAAGGAAGGAAGGAAGGAAGGAAGGAAGGAAGGAAGGAAGAGGGCTGGAAGGAAGTAAGGAAGGGAAGAAAGAAGGGAGGAAGGAAGGAATATAGGAAAGAAGGAAAAGAGCTGGAAGGAAGTAAGGAACAAAGGAAGGAAAGAAGGGAGGAAGTTAAGGAAGTGGGAAGGGATAAGAGGGAGAAAAGATGGATAGAAAATGGAATGAAGGGACGAATGGAACCAATGTACATTAAACAACTTACATTTCTTGCTAAATGATGGAAAGCATAAAGTAAACATTCTACAAAGGAAAATTGTAGTTTAGGGTCCTGACTTTCTTCTTTCTTCTCCTCCGGTTCCTCAGCTGGTGGTAATGGCATGTATTCCTGTACAAGCACACGTCAAACATCATGAAGGAAATCAAACATATTTTATAAATGCACAAATGATGATGATGATAATGATGATGATGTGGTGGTAGTAGTGATGATTGTGAAGGTGATGATTGTGATGGTGATGGTGATGATTGTGAAGGTAATGATTGTGATGGTGATGATTGTGAAGGTGATGATTGTGATGGTGATGATTGTGATGATGATGATTGTGAAGGTGATGATGGTGATGATTGTGATGGTGATGATTGTGAAGGTGATGATTGTGATGGTGATGATTGTGATGGTGATGATTGTGAAGGTAATGATTGTGATGGTGATGATTGTGAAGGTGATGATTGTGATGGTGATGATTGTGATGGTGATGATGGTGGTGGTGTAGCAATGACCATAATTATAATGCACAATACACATTGCTGCAGTGATATTTACTACATGTAAGTAGTAATTCGGATGATGGTGATGATAATGGTGGTGATGATGATGATAATAATAAGTAACACACAATGGTCTGCCATGATTGATGATACTGATGATGATGATAATGATAACAGTGATGATGATCAATGAGACTACATGTACATTGTATGATGATGATACAAAATAGAGCCTCACCAAGAGCAAAGTAAAGATAGGTTGTACAGCGGTCTTTACTGTGTCCTCACTCAGACCGCACGGAGACATCTCGGCTAACAGTTTCAACACGTCCAGCTTAGAATCACCACAATTACTAAAGTTTGGTAGGATCTGTTCAACAAGATACGTGAAGAAGAGCTCTGCGGAGGCTCCTTTCTGAAAGAACACAAACATCACAATTCAAATGAGAAAATGAATGAATGAATGGATGAACACTTATCAGAGCCAACTCCCAAAAGCGTACTCCAGTCAGTAAGCTGTGTTATGATTCTGTCTTTGGATTTTGTGTACACGACACCACAGGTAATCTTATACCCCGTTCACACCGAGGCTTAAACATGTTTTAAAGTGGTTTAACTAAACAGGTTTAGAAAATTATCTACATACGCCACGCAACCTTTGGCACAAAACTGCTGGTAAATTGTCCTTTATGTTGCACAATAGAAATTCCAGATAGTTTGATTCTTGTGAAATTAGATGCCCTCAAATTATAGAAGCTAGAAAAACCCAGTTTATCTAAACAAGGTTTGGTGTGAATGGGGTATTAGGTACATGTGTATATCTTAGGTGGCCTATAGTAGGGAATCTAGAATTCTGTTTTAGGTCCACCTCAGATTCATTAGATTCACTGTGAATGTAATGCATTTGGAATTTGATTAAACAAATAAAAATAAAATAAAAAGGATGACATTCAAAGTAGATTTTCCCACTCAATTAATGAAAAACTGAATTTATTTCTTCACTCAAGTATATTACATCTGTAGAGCTATCTATGATCTGAGTTCCATTGCAAACAAATCTAGAAGTAGGTAAAAACGATCATTGAAATGTGGGCTCCCTGTGGTGTGCTCAAAGATTAAAACGCAAGACATTCGGTTAACAATCAACCTAAATGCAGCAGATTATAGTTTTCTCTAGCTTCCTTATTTCGTATTTCTAAGTAATATTTGTCTCAAGTTTCAAGCTTTGAAAATTTTCGATTTTGCGATGATTATTCCATGATCAAAATCTCAATTCTCATCTAGGTTCTTTGAATTCCAAAGGAGAATTTGTCCATTGATCACAATTCACTTAGTACTCACTGTAAAGAATGGAATCGCTTGTCTAGCACAGGAGATATATCTGTTAACACAGTCAGCGTCAGATGCCTGATAAACAAAGACATTGAATGATTAGCCTACAAAGCTGTCTCCAAAGGGGAGGGGTGGGGAACAATGGAAGTGGATTAGAGGGGAGGGGGATAGGAAGAAAAAGCAAGACATAAAAACATATTTTTGTAAAGGAGAGTACAGTGAGAGTTGGTAAGTCGCTTTCCCAAAATTTAACCTTGTCCGCAAGTTCTCATACATTGTAGGTCACAAGTTGTCTTGCTGAACCATGACAGGTGGAACAAGGTGAAATAGTTGAGATCCTGCCCTTGAATCCAGCGTGCTCTGCAATTTGTTGCAAGCAATATTGTTGGTAGACTCAGAATAAGGACAAGTAGTTCTAAACATCATGGCCAAATTACTGACCAGTGACAGTCAGAACTGCCATTTCATTAGCCGAGAGACTTTCATCATCGTCTACAACAACCTCTCTTCGATTTCCATATCCCGTGTTTTTACAGAGAGCAATACCATTAGTAATGATAAACTCTTGAGAATGTCAGAGCATATTCATCACTCAACATACTAGCCTCCTTTGCAGCCGTTTTTCGTTTCGGTCCCCAGATTCCCTCTCCACAAACGCCTGCTCAATGGAGCGCTACATTCCTTTCCCATTGTTCTTTCAAAAAATCTCTTAGCCAATAAAATTTTAGCAATTGTCCTGGAGTGACCAATCACAATGTAGGTTATATAAATAAAGTTTTTATTTTGCTCAAGAAAGGGGTTTTCCCGCGAAAGTATCTTTACATGAGAATATCCCGTTTGTATGGAAACTCCCCGAAAAGTAGTAGATGCTGATAGTCAATGCTTTTTATGCTCAAGTAGACCGCCGATTAAGGAAAGAATAAAGATTTTTGGGAAGTCGTCCGTTGATATTGAAGGTTTGCTGAAATCAATTGAAATCGACGTCTCAAGATATTTCAACGCTTCGAGTTTATTTATCTGCAGTAGAATTTGTTACAAGCGATTGCTGAAGCTTAAAAAGCTCCAAAACGAGCTGCACAGCGTAAAGCAAACCTTGATAGAGGCATTCCCTCAAACAAGAACTAAGAGATTGCGATCGAATACTGATGATCAGGATGATCAGTATATAAAGATCGATGCCTTCGAGTCAAAAGTGTCACAATCAAATGCCGTGAAATCGCTTCGTTTTCAGAGTACATGCAGTACTACCACTTGTACTTCTTCAACTAATTGCTATTTGCTGGATCAAGCACCAAGTTCAATAATATTTGGAGTAGATGACGATGTTTTAAGTAGCCAGGAAGCTACATTTATTCCTCCTCCAATTTTCCCTCCAATGCCAATGTTATTGAATTTAACATCAACTCCCATCCGTATTCCCAGACCTGAGAGCTCAAGAGTCAATCCAGCGTCATGTGTGAAACTATCTGTTCACTATGATTCGAAAACTGTAAACAAGACTCTTCCCAAGGAGTATGAATTACTTGGAAAAGCGCTCGCTCACGGCCCTCCACAGAGGATTGCAAAAGCGATCCTTAATTGCCTTACTCTCAAGAAACTTGTGATTGAGAAGGTTCTTCGCCTTGTTTGTAGTGAAGCTTCAGATCTGTGTTCAAGGAAAGAACCCTCATTATTGAGAAAGACAGGAAAATCAGACATTGTGAATTTCAGTTTCCAATTACTATGTGAGGAGTGGAAGACGAAGGCGCCGATTTTTTATGCGTTTTTAATGACAGTAGCTCGCTCTAAAAATGCAACATGGCTACCAAGCGTGGCTGTAGCAGGGTCAGTCCTCCTCAAACAGAGAAATACACAAATGAATGCAACTGCCACCACACTTGGCATTATGCTCAAGACCGGATCTATAGAGGTGATATATTTTAAATTGTGTTTGATATTTCTGAACAATCACATGAAGAGAAGATCTATATTCAATGTTGTCATGTCTAGTCATAGGCTGGTATAGCTACATATAAGTCGTGTCATATAGTATCAATAATTACTGAACGATACCTTATTATGATTTATTATCCAAGCTATCTATAGGTTGATTATAATTAGCTGTTAGATTTTTTTCTGGGCCTAAATATTATAATATATCATCTGAATATTTATAAACCTTACTTTTAGGCCAACTTGATTCGATTTTCAAAGATGAAGATTACCACTTCAAATCAAGGTACATTAGATAAAATGAGTACAATGGGTGAAGAACATGATATTGAACTGAACCAGGCGCAGAGTAGAATTGTCAAGGAAAGCTGTGAAGTTCAAGACTTGAAAAGGAAAGTTGAAACCTGTGACCCAAGTGAAAATTGCCAAGAGAACTTAGCAAAGACCAAAGACAACTTATCACTGTATAAAGCAACATGCCATCCAGGGTACTCCATTGTTTTTGACAACATTGACCTAGAGATGAAAAGGAAAGACATGACAATGGCCAAGCAAAATAAAACTGTACATTGGGTCAACCACAAGGTTGTAATAAACCGAGTATCTGGAAACCAATTTGAATGGGAAGACCCAAAACAAGAAATTGTGGATGTCCCAAACATCAAGCTCCTTCCTTCTGTACATGATTATAAACAACAAAGGCATAACTACATTGTTCTTGTGTCAAGAATCCTCGTGGACTATTTCAATTGCTTCAACCCACTGAAAGAGGCCTGTATTCAACACATACAACATAAGCATCTAAAAGAAATGGCTGAAAAGTCTGAAAAGGTAACAAATTGCACAACATTAGCAGTATACAGCACAGCAGTAATTTTAATTAATTTTAAATAAATGAATGAATAAATGAAAAATTCATATATTCATTCATTCATTCAGTCATTCATTCATTACTTCATTTATTCATTCATTTATTTACTGCATGCATGGAGGCTCTTTTAAATAGCTTTAAATGTACACATTTGCAAATAATAATGAAATATGTTACATATGGTTATAGATGTAAATTTTGTCACATAAAAATGCAGGTTCCACTGGGTGTAATTTTCAAGAATGAAAATGAGAATGCAGAAATGTTGGTAATACTTCAGCAATTCCAAACATACCTTCCCAAAATCACAGAAAATACATTTGATCCTCAACTTCTCACTGGAGACCAGCTTTCAGTGGAGAGAGCGGTGAATGTGATAGCATCAGTAAGCAATGGATTTAGTGCCGAAGAACGCCTTGAAGGCTTCAATTTGCAAATTGGTGATTGGCATGCAGCTGTGAAATTTTTGACAGTAAGTTTTTTTGTAATCTCTCCTGCCTGCTAACTAAATAATTATACTGTTGTTACAAAGATTGTTTTATTCAATTCATTGTACTATAATGTTGTACAATATTTTTATATAATACAATGACCCTCGATTCTATTAAAGAGTGCAAACACTAAAACCATGAAACAGTGCTAACTTTAATTAGCACTAAATAGTGCAATGTCTTTTGTTTTCTGTTGTTTCACTGGTGCTATTTAGCACAAACTAAGTTAGTACTGTTTCACGGTTTTAGTGTTTGCACTCTAATGTGTTTGTATTGATATATTGATATACTGTATATTGATTTTTACAGAATTTTTGCAAATTGCTATATATATATAATATATGTCATATGCATGTGGCCAAGTTAGTTTAGCTCTAGGTCACTATTTATAATGTATTTATATCACATCTAATTCAACATGTGTACACTTCTAGTAACTAGGAAGGGGGAGGGCTAAATACTAAATACAGTGGAACCTCTACTTTGGGACACCTCCATTAAGGGGACACTTTCCCTGGTTCCGAGGGTGTCCCCTTAAAAGAGGTTCCACTGTATATAGATAACAACAATAAATAATAAATATTAACAAAATAATAATAAATTAATATAATACTAATATAATAATAAATTAATATTATTACAAAAATTAATAAATTAATAAATATATAACAATTTAATAAATAAATGTACTTTTTCAAACTTCTTACAGCAAATATTCAAATGCTACTATGGGGGGGGGGGGGGGGGGGGGGGGGGGGGGGGGGGGGGGGGGGCTAAATACTAAATAAATGTATTTTTAACTTTTTACAGCAAATTTTCAAACGCTACTACAGTTGCAAATCTGAGAGTGATGCCTGCACTTTATACTCTGATCGCACCCTAATTAATAGGAGAAATGTTAAAGAGGACCCCAAAACAGCGTACAGAGCAGATCGTGACTTCTTTGTGCTGGTGATAACGTCAAGAGTTATAGCTGCTGCAATGACAGTTCTAGGTATCAATGACAAGTGCTCAAGCCCTACTGAGAACCCAATGCCAGAGGATATAGCAAATGCAAGCAAAGAACGGAAGCTACACTATTTACACAAGGCAGCAGCCAAAATCATCATTGATGAACTGGTTCTAGAAGAATCTACTGGTATTAATGTCATTTGTAACCAAATCATTCTGACACAAGAACAAGAGGACAGAACAAACCAGCAACCACAAACCTCTGATGGTCGATATCCCTGTAGAATTGAAGGCTGTAAGGCAACATTTAAGTATGATGGGAATAGTCGAAGAAAACATGAGCAAAGTCATTCATGTCACACACCATCAGAGAATTCAAACTTACCTCTTAATTCTTCTTCCAAGAAAGAGACAAAGAACAGAGATGACATTTACAGCTACAACTGTGCCTTGCTGGAAGACGGATTATTTTTCTTAAACTTTCTTGATGCTATTGCAGAGGGGGATGGCAATAGAATTATCAGACAGTATAAATTCCTCCTACTGTCCTTCAGGGCAGATGGACAACAAAGTAAGAAATATGCCCTGGAATGTCTTTACCAGTCATTCCTTGTAAATGCTCTTCTATGTCCAAGAGATGTAGAGCGGTTTACATGGAACAGAACAGTTAACACATTTGGAGGCATTGGAAGGAATGTACCCCTTGATCTCGACATGGAGCACAGTAATAGATTTATAAAGCAAGCTATTAAAAACCTAGGCCCAAATGTCACTGAGAAGGCAGTTGAGCGCATTTGCCATGCAGAAAGGGACATGAGAAAGCTCATGAAAAGACTTGACGATAGCTTGCAAAGGGTAACTGATTCTGGCAGACATACTCGTAGTGACACTGAAAGAGACCTAGATACCTTAATAACAAGAGCAGTGATCACAGACATATACACAAGAAATGACAGCAGACCTTACAGTAATTTCAAAGAATTTGAAAGGGATCACCTGAAAGATTTGGACATGTCGTCTATGTACAAATGGATCAATGGTCACAAAAAAAATGTAGTTCTTGGCATTAAAGCTAGATAGAATGATTATTACATGAGTAAAGTAGATTTACCTAAAAGTCAACTTTAGTTGTAGGTTTTAAATAATCACAATTACTTTGCTGTGAGGAATTGAGATCATTCAATATTATTGTCAAAATTTGTTACTGTCACTTATATCCAACACAGCTGTTTCAGTTGATCAAAAAACCTGTGCAATGTACATAGATTTATTTATACTATATATATGTAATCTAAACAATCTGAGATTACTTTTTAGCTGTTGTAGTTTTAGCCAATTACTGTTACACAATATCTTAAGTAGATGTATTTAATGTCATCAATTCTAATGCACACAAAGCTGAACTAGGAAGGTCAGCATTATCTATAGAACAGTTAAATGTCTCATTCATGGAAACATCTAGTAGAGAAGCAGATAAGTTTTCCATTGCTAAATCAAACAAGGCATCATCTTCTAAGATGTAATTCCAGTCACCAAAGTCATCATCATCTTCCAGAGACTCTTCTTGTCCTAATTGGATGTCATTACTTGTATATTCAGATACATCTCCAAAGGTTTGGCTGACAATTCTCAAAATATTATGTGCATGTTTAATATCCCATATTTCTACATAATTTGTCACATCGTCAATGGTAAACAGTTTATCACAGTTTGTTATGACTTGATCTATTTGCAATTCCGAAAAACCAATAAGAAATTTCATATTACTGTTCTTGACATTATAAGTCTGTACCAGTTGCTTTATTAATGACTTATGGTAGGAATAAAGTGATGTCAAAACCATATCAAGTTGTTCATCAGTAATATTCCTTGATCTTTCACTAACACTTGTGGAGGTCTCCTGTTCTGGATCATAAGGGAATTTTGTAAGAATTCCACATTCAGGGCTTTTGCATGAGCATTGTTTGGCACATATATCACAACATAAGTGCATGGGACTTGGATTATTAACCTCAGAAGCTAAATCAAAACTGCTAAGTAAATGCTTTCTCCTGCAGCAATCTGTCTTGAGGTATTCTTTAATATCTTTGCTGACATGATTAAGCATTAATCCCTGATAGAGAACAAATGACATACTTTGCTCTCCATCTCTTCCCGCACGCCCACTTTCTTGTATGTAGGATTCAATATTTTTGGATGGGCCAAAATGTATGGTACGGTGGACACCTTTGCAATCTATGCCCATCCCAAAAGCAATGGTTGCCACAAGGACACGTATTTCGGAGTCTCTGTCTTGAAATGCTTTAAGTACTAAATCTTTATTAGATTCTGGCGTGCATGAATGCAACATCTCCATCAAGACATGTCTCCTGTCATTTAAATCTCCAGTGAACAACTTGTTTCCTAGCATTCCCTTGATAGTAGAGTATATAAGGGTGCATTGTTTGATTGTTTGACAGTAAATTATAGTACGTGTGGTATGGATGCCTAACTCTTTAAGCTCCTTACCTAACCATTGGAAATATGCATTAACTGATTCATCTTTTGGCATATAGCACACAGAATACGCAATGTTTGGCTTACTTGGACTTTCATGTATTATATAAGGATTTTCCATCTGTAAACTGTCAATAATTGTCTCCCTGGTATGTTTCGTAGAGGTTGCAGTTACAGCGATCATCTTCACTGAGGGTGCAAGAGCTCTCAGTTCATGTAGCATGGAGTAGGTCTCCCGAAATGCAGCCTTGTTGGTATTATTCGAGGTTCCCCTACAAGTAACATATTAAAGAAAATATATTAAGCTGTGTAAAGTAGTAATTAACTTTAATACTTTGTCTTGATTGAGGTTCGTTTAATCGATATTCTACTTTACTTAGTAATAATAATAGTAAACATATAAGACTTAAACTTTTTAATAACTTGATACAAATTACTAACCATTGCTTTATAACGTGTGCTTCGTCCACTGCGATGCCACACAACTTCGAATTGTAAATAGTGCTAGTCAACAACTTTCTCCATCGTTCACACTTTAACCAAGCTTCTGGAGTCCCATACACAACCGAGAAGTTTCCCTTTTCAATGTCCTTAATCTCTTCATCTTTTATATCACTTAGGCTTACTGCTGTTATACCAAGCCGCTGAAGGCTACTCACTTGATCCTTCATTAAACTGACCAGTGGTGAAACAACCACGACTATATGACCAGAAGTATCAGTGTACATGCTATCGAAAAGCAATGGCAGAGCAAGATATATCATCGACTTTCCACTTCCAGTTGGAAGATTTACAAAAATATCCCTTCTTTTTAGCACGAATTGGTCCAAGGCTTCGCGTTGATAAATGCTTAACTCCATCAAATTATGTTTCTTGCAAACTAAGTTCACTGCTTCGTCAAACGACGCCATTTTGTTTCACCAAAATCGCGCGAAATGTTGGCCAATCAGGGTCGAGCTACCAGATTACAGTAGGCTAACTGTGATTGGCCAGAGAATGGGAAAGGAATGTAGCGCTCCATTGAGCAGGCGTTTGTGGAGAGGGAATCTGGGGGCCGAAACGAAAAACGGCTGCAAAGGAGGCTATCAACATACTGAAGACCTATTTATTTAAATTATTATGGTTCGTGCCGTGCGGTGACCAAAGCAAAGCGAACAAGCCAAGACACCATGAGGTCTGAGCAATCATGCGTGAACTCATAGTCTGCGGCATGAAACCGCTGACCACTTATCTCCCTGTTAATTTCCCCCCCACTCATATGAAAATGACTCCAACTGTTGATTCTGAGACTTGTTAAAATAAAAGCATTATGTGGATGTCTTTTTATGGGCTCCCTGTGGTAGTGTGCAGCATATTATATTGAATGGGATCCCTGTGGTACAATAACATGATACACAGGGAGCCCAATATAACATTCTCACTCTGTAAAACAAGTACAATGTTACCTCGAATGGTTGACTAAGTTCAGCTTGTTGTGTGACGATGTTTGCAAGTTCTTGATGAGCTCCTTTCATAACATTGAGATGCGACAGGATGGACATGAAGGCCTTGAATTCCTCACCACTAACATCTGACAGTGCCTGGAAAAGTTAGATACAGTACCGTCAATTTTCTATTAAGCACCCCCTCTCAAATAAGCGCCCCCCTTTGAAGCCATGTTGTAATAAGCGCCCATCTAATAAGGGGTTTATTATTCACAATTGAGTATGCTTCTTTGTTTCATGAAGTTTTTGAGCCATTTTTGCTGTTTTTCGTGAGCACGCGAGCTACTGTGTAATACGCTGTCATATTTTGCGTGTTCTCTTGCCCTTATATGGTAAAATGACGCACAAGTGGAATAACAATAAGTTCTTATATAGCGCATTTCACATACGGTACGTCTCAATACACTTTACAAATCGATGGAGGACTTTTTTGGGCTGCATATGGCAGCCTAGCCTGATTTTCAGACGGCTCATGTGTCATACGCTTCGCTCCCTCCCCAAATCACCGTCTGATTGCCCTCGTAGGAAGTCGTGTTCTGCTATTGTTTGAATTTCGACCAATCAGAGCGAACCTTTTAGTTTTCTCCAAGTGAGGTATGCAAAGAATTCGCACCTAAATGACAGACGATTAACACGCTAGGTTTTTATGAGCCCGATTTTGAGTAACTCACAGAAGAAAAGCGAAGAAATCGGCCTGATTTCAATTTAAATATGTCCTATGTGTTGTACGTTCAGATATATATTCCTATGGAGCCGAAGGATCTTGAAAAGTACTGCGAATATACATTCACGCTTCGATTTGTTGACCCGTTGAGTTGACCTCGTCTAACACTCGAATGCATTCGCAGTTCCTTAAATTCAAGATCCTTCGGCTCCATAAGAATATATATCTGAACGTACAACACATAGGACATATTTAAATTGAAATCAGGCCGATTTCTTCGCTTTTCTTCTGTGAGTTACTCAAAATCGGGCTCATAAAAACCTAGCGTGTTAATCGTCTGTCATTTAGGTGCGAATTCTTTGCATACCTCACTTGGAGAAAACTAAAAGGTTCGCTCTGATTGGTCGAAATTCAAACAATAGCAGAACACGACTTCCTACGAGGGCAATCAGACGGTGATTTGGGGAGGGAGCGAAGCGTATGACACATGAGCCGTCTGAAAATCAGGCTAATGGCAGCCAAGCAGCTAATTACAATCATGAGGAGTTAGTACGCTAGTATATTATGCCTCCAATTTTGAAGCTGTCGGCCATTGAACCAGGAAACAATGCCCTACTCTTTTTAAAGAGTTCAACAGGTTCAGGCTGCACATGATAGGCAACCATGGCAGCTGAGCAGCTTACAATCATGAGGAGTTTCCGGTAGTACATTTATGAAGTAAGCTGTTGAACCATGTAACAATCCCCTACTCTTTACGAAGAGTCCAACAGGATATTTTATGTCCCCTGTGTTTTACTCTACAGCCACTACTAATTGTGAAACTGCAACCTTCTACTCTAAAGTTTAATGAAACCCCTGGTTTACCTTTTTGATCTCTTCAACTAAGTACTGTTCTGTCTCAGGCAGCGGATGGAGTGTTTGCTTGCCACAATCTGCTACGGTTGTGTTTAGGAATTTAATAGCTTTTTCTCTCACATGCTCTTCGCCACTCAATATCTGCGAGAAGATGCCTCCAATTGTGCCTGTAATAATAATAATAATAATAAATATTGAGAGTTTTTAGTTTTACATAACAATGAGGGTTTATCGTGTAATTTCAAAACTCATAGGGCAAAAAAATGATTATCATAGCTGGAAAGTGCTCGTTGAAATTAGTAAAAATGTGAAGTTTGGAAAAGATCGCTTCACAAATTGCGAAGATATGAATTTTCAAAAATCGACATTTTATATGAAAACCTTTGGAAATTTAAAGGGGCAGTGTCAAGCCATATGACCGCGTAAGCCTGGGTACGAAGAAGCGAGAAATAATAAAAGTCCACCGTGGACTTTTATTATTTTCGATGTTTTGAATCCGTTTCCATCGACCTTAATCATGTTTGTTCAAGCGTCTAATGGATCACTAGTAATAATTCAAAGCATGTTCTTCATTTTCAACAATTCCTAGTGGGGATTATTTCATCTTAGAACTGACTTTGAAGCCGTTGAAAAAAGTGTCGAACAGCCGTAAAGACACAGCCCGCCATCATCCTCGAGTGAAGAAAACCGAATTGTAAACCGGCAATTCTGGTCGATTGCGAAGGAATCTTCATCATCAATCGTAGGTGCAGTACTGTTCATGACTTTTGAAGAGAAAAACTCACGTAGAACTACTTGTAAACCCGGTGAGCTTCCCACCATCTATTTATGTGTTGGGCTTCCTGTGTTTTATTTGATCGGCCGTTGGAAAATGATATTGCCGTGAATTCACTTCTTGAATTCAGTCTTTTTGATATATTGAAGTTCTAAAATTGCTTTCTAAATAAAGATTAGTATCTACATGAGTCCTGTAGGTCATTTATTTAGCGATTAGAGCGGTTTTAGGGGGTTTTGTAACTCACTACCGGGCAAGGTAGGCTTCTCAACCGAGTGTTATTGTTTTGATTTTAATGCGCATGCGTGAGGCTTGACACTGCCCCTTTAAGCTTGGAGGCAACTCTTGCCTCCAACGAAGGTTTTCTTACAAAATGTCGATTTTTGAAAATTCATATCTTCGCAATTTGTGAAGCGATCTTTTCCAAACTTCACATTTTTACTCATTTCAACGAGCTCTTTCCAGCTATGATAATCATTTTTTTTGTCCTATGAGTTTTGAAATTACATGATAAACCCTCATTCTGCACGAGAGAAGAAATGACATCTGCGATCAGGCAATTCAACCTACCTTTAGGATCCATTTTGAAAAGACACAGTAAGGCAGTCTTGACGATGTTAAGCTCAACTGCATCATCTGATGATGAAAATAAAGACCAAAAGTTTAAAATAATTGTAAGTCACAGCATTAAATAGTTGGTACACCATTTCTTACTGCACTAAGCGACCACACAAGACAAAAGTCATGACTGGTAAGTTTACAATAGACTTCCGTCAATCATCAACATCTAATACAGAATCTACATGTACATGTACCATGCAGAAAGCGGCTTCTTTGAAGTCTAGAGTACATGTATACAAATGTACCTGTAATAGACAACTTGCATGACGGCGTCATATACTACAAGTACCAGAATGCTTTGCCCATTTTCTTTTGTTAGAAAATTAGCACCAATTGTCTTGCTATTCTCATGAGGGAATAAATATCCATCCTTGGGAACCCAGGGGTATATTCTGTCGCTCGTTACTTGCTCCCAGAAAAATACCCCTGGGAATGACGTCTGTTGGAGCTTGTTCCGAAAGTCAAAATTCAATATGGCGGCTGTCCTATACAAACCAGAATATACTAGTTGTACTAAGTACTTTAGTCTTGATATTGATTGTTCAACCTTCCTAGGTCGACCAATCAGAAACGAGAGTAATTTTGACTTCCAGAACAAGTTCCAACAGACTTCGTTCCCAGGCCTGGGGTATTTCTCTGGGAGCGAGTAACGAGCGACAGAATATACCCCTGGGTTTCCCAGGGATGATAAATATCTGAATAAGAAAGAACATTACCAAAGCATTCTGGTAGTTGTAGTAAAACAACGTTCATCATGCTAAAGTACAATGTACATGTAGCTTTGTACCTGATTGTAATAGTTGTGTGAGTACGTCTGCTATTCTTGGTAAATGATCCTGATCGTCTATACATAGTCCTGGTAGTCCCTTAATAGCTTGTTTACGGATCTAAACAGATCAATCAAAGGACACATTGGAAAAGGTGTACAGCCGAGTGAGTGATCGAGTGACACTTCCGGTTCAAGTCAGTGTAAATTATTCACAAATACTAACGAGAATACGAACAAATGTTGTTAATTTTTTTAATTTTTTTTTAATTTTCAAGATTTGCCCATAAGGCAGGTGTTGTACAATAGGACACGAAGTCCCCTTTAAAATACATTACACCACGTCCCACCCAATAAGAAGGTTATCCAGTATACCCGACCCCTGATGAATTCCCAATATGAAAAATATATGAAAAATTAATATTGTTGACAATAGAACACCTCCAGTCAGAGAGTAACCCATGGAATTATAATATATAATGTTTCTATTGTCCAATGTCAACATTTTGTTCACGGTCTCGTTAGTATTTGTGAATAATTTACACCGACTCGAGGCTAACCCTGCAAACATGCCTCTGCTGTCTGGATTTACAGTTGTATCTGTGAATTCGAAAGTCCAACACAATATAAACTTACGGCGCTTTCCTCATCTTCACACAAGTCTAGTAAGGCATCAATAGCTTGATCTTGCAGCTTGGGAAAATGTTTAAAAAATCTTGTTATAAATGTTGACGCCAGGCGTTTCTCTGCGGGCGTTCCCTTGACAAAGGTCAACATTGCATTGTATGCATCTTCGTGCTAAAATGAAACAATCAGAAAATTACTTTGTACAATAAAATAGGAATGTCTTACTTCAAGTTGTCCACCTTTCGATAATTTATGATAGTGCAGCAGGGGCCAGACACAGGTGTCTGTCTTATAGAGGTGTATGTCTTATAGAGGTGTCTGTCTTAGAGAGAGAATTTATAGTAGAACAGTGCAGCAGGGAACAGACAAAGGTGTCTGACTTAGAGAGAGAATTTATAGTAGAACAGTGCAGCAGGGAACAGACAAAGGTGTCTGACTTAGAGAGAGTGCATTTATAATAATACAGTGCAGCAGGGACCAGACAAAGGTGTCTGTCTTAGAGAGAGAATTTATAGTAGAACAGTGCAGCAGGGAACAGACAAAGGTGTCTGACTTAGAGAGAGTGCATTTATAATAATACAGTGCAGCAGGGACCAGACAAAGGTGTCTGTCTTAGAGAGAGAAATGATAATAAAACAGTGCAGCAGGGACCATTCATAGGTGTCCTCTGTCTTAGTGAGGTGTCTGTCTTAGAGAGAGAGAAATATAACAGTGCAGCAGGGACCACACAAAGGTGTCTGTCTTAGAGGGATCAATGTCTGTCAAAAAATAACAAGATTTTGATACTTTGAATGTAGTTTGAATCAAAACAAATTGCAAAGCTCTGAAAACACAACGAAAAGTAGATGACCTTCAAAACAAATATGCAATCAAAGTACAATCAAATGCTACATGTATCATGGAATACAACAACGAACTGTTCTGAATAACTGAAAATGTCTATGCAATTAATTGCAAACTGAATTCAACATCAACTTTGCAATCAATCATTCTACACAAAACATCCCCATTAAGCTGTAGCTTTAGATCTACTGCAACGTGAAGAGATCAGAGGATAGAAAGATTGATACGACACAGAGATCGATAATTAAACTTGAAAGTAAATTCAAAGTGAACTTCATATAAATTATTCTAAAGCACGCAATGGCGCCATCTTGGAATCACTCACTTCACCGGCTTTTTCTTTCGCGTCAGCTAGAACCCCAAAAAGCCTGTAAAGCTCTTCAACTCCTGCCATGCTAATGTTCCAGGCTTTGAGAGTAGTACTTGAAGGATAGATTGACGATAAATAAGAAGACTTTTCGATGAACTTGTCAACTGAGTGAAGCTTGAACCACGCTGAGCCTCGATTTGGTGCATCGGCTCAAGTCAAGGTCAGCGGGGTTTTGGTGGGGAGGTACTTCATGTAGTGTTTCTCTTTGTGTTCCTCTCGGATTATTTTCGTACTTACTGGCTCGAAATTTCGCGGGCCGGCCTAATTCGCGTTCTTGATTCTGTACGCGCGTTCAAGGCAGCCATATCTTCTTCCTTTCTTCTTTTCTTCCTTTCTTCCTTCCTTCCTATCTTCCTTCCTTCCTTCCTTCCTTCCTTCCTTCAGACTTCCTTCCTTCCTTCAGACTTCCTTCCTTCCTTCTTTCCTTCCTTCCTTCCTTCCTTCCTTCCTTCCTTCCTTCCTTCCTTCCTTCCTTCCTTCCTTCCTTCCTTCCTTCCTTCCTTCCTTCCTTCCTTCCTTCCTTCCTTCCTTCCTTCCTTCCTTCCTTCCTTCCTTCCTTCCTTCCTTCCTTCCTTCCTTCCTTCCTTCCTTCCTTCCTTCCTTCCTTCCTTCCTTCCTTCCTTCCTTCCTTCCTTCCTTCCTTCCTTCCTTCCTTTCCTTCCTTCCTTCCTTCCTTCCTTCCTTCCTTCCTTCCTTCCTTCCTTCCTTCCTTCCTTCCTTCCTTCCTTCCTTCCTTCCTTCCTTCCTTCCTTCCTTCCTTCCTTCCTTCCTTCCTTCCTTCCTTCCTTCCTTCCTTCCTTCCTTCCTTCCTTCCTTCCTTCCTTCCTTCCTTCCTTCCTTCCTTCCTTCCTTCCTTCCTTCCTTCCTTCCTTCCTTCCTTCCTTCCTTCCTTCCTTCCTTCCTTTCCTTCCTTCCTCCTTCCTTCCTTCCTTCCTTCCTTCCTTCCTTCCTTCCTTCCTTCCTTCCTTCCTTCCTTCCTTCCTTCTTTCCTTCCTTCCTTCCTTTCTTCTTTCCTTCCTTCCTTCCTATCTTCCTTCCTTCCTTCCTTCCTTCCTTCCTTCCTTCCTTCCTTCCTTCCTTCCTTCCTTCCTTCCTTCCTTCCTTCCTTCCTTCCTTCCTATCTTCCTTCCTTCCTTCCTTCCTTCCTTCCTTCCTTCCTTCCTTCCTTCCTTCCTTCCTTCCTTCCTTCCTTCCTTCCTTCCTTCCTTCCTTCCTTCCTTCCTTCCTTCCTTCCTTCCTTCCTTCCTTCCTTTCTTCCTTTCTTCCTTTCTTCCTTTCTTCCTTTCTTCCTTTCTTCCTTCCTTCCTTCCTTCCTTCCTTCCTTCCTTCCTTAATTCCGTTCTAAGTTATAATTACTCATTACTTATCTCTGTTTTCCTGTCTCCTTTTCTTTTAATTCTTTTCCCTTTCAGTTCTTTTATCATCATCATAGTCATAATCTTAGCAGACAATATCTACATCTTAATCCGGCCCTAATGTAAAGTCTGTCATGTCAAAACACCCGGCAATTCATGACAACGTGTACAATTAATAATAAAGGTTCTGAACACTGAACACTAGTCGATACGGTAGGCAAACGCACCTGTTCGTAGTAGTGTTTGGGATTTTAGTTGAAACAATATTTGCCCTCTTCTTTGTAGGTTCCAAAATAATTGACTTTCATGCGGTATTGTTTGGGATCTTTGACGTCAAAAGCCTTCTTCATTGATATGAGCGACGACAGCCTAGATATTCCAAACGAAAAACGCCGTTTGCATAATCTCGCGATTCAAAGTATACAGTCAAAGAGGAGATCGCTCAAGCATCAGCTCAAACACAAGAGGCCTTATTTATTTCACTGTGAAAACGGGCCTGACGCAAGCATGAGCGCACACACAAGAGGCCTTATGTCACTGTGAAAACGGGCTTGACGCAAGCATAAGCGCAAGCACAAGAGGTGTTATTTCAATGTGATAACGGGGTCGACGCAGGCATAAGCGCAAGCACAAGCCGACCTTAATTATTTTACTGTGAAAACGGGTCTGACGCAAGCATAAGCGCAAGCACAAGAGGTGTTATTTCAATGTGATGACGGGCTCGACGCAAGCATAAGCGCAAGCACAAGAGACCTTATGTCACTGTGAAAACGAACCTGACACATGCAAGCATGAGCGCAAACCCCAAAGACTTATTTCACTGTGAAGACGAGCCTGACACAAGCATTAGCGCAAGTTCGCAAAATATTTCCATTTTATTGTGCTAGTTCGTTTTTACTGAGGGCCTGAGATTGTAATTCAAGCAGTTGATTGAACCTAAATTTATATTAAACTGAAGGCCGATTAAGTTCTATACATGCACGGTTTCTTTCATATGACTTTTATTTCCCTCTTTCAATTATTAAGGCATGGTTCTAGGATGTATGCTGCAAATTAAGAGGGGGTGGTCTATTTCCTTTTCTTTGAGAGATTCTTTCATGAAACTTTAAGTGATACAACAATGTTACAATCTCAACAAATAAACATATCAGTTTCCATGGAAACATGCAATGTGACCTTTGAACTCTAATTATATTTTATAAAATAAAAGTCTCGTGCATACAGGTAAAGAAATTTTGCATGACAAGGATTTAATTGAAAATTAAATAGAAAAATTACTACCTAGTTTATTGGTCTAATTGGATAAGTTGGAAAAAGGAATGGGAAGGGTGATAAACGTGAAAATGAAATTTGATACTCTCGATTTATGACTCAGCAATTATATATTTCCAAAATATCCAATTAGCCTGATGAACAGTATGGTAAACTGTATTATTTTCACTATCCTCTACTTTGATATACTAACGTTGTGCGCTTCTACCAAAGCCTTGAATATTATTTTCTTAAACCCGGGTTAAAAGGTCAAATGTATTGTTGCCATGGTAACTAACTTCACAAATATGTACAATCTGCTCATCTATACATTTAATCCTTTACCCAAGCTTCTGCAATAAAACGAAAGCAAATTACAACCCCCTTATAGTTGTATGGGCGTGATCGCCTTAGAACCATGTCTTTTACTGTCAGTACTTGTAAATGGCCGGGAGACCTGCAATAATCATCAAGTTATATAAGCTTACGGACCTGGTTATAGCGGACTTTCCATTCAGTGGTCCAATTAACTAACCGGTCTTTCTGCTTATTATGATAATATAACTCCTGCAAGCAGCCGCCATCTTAAACACGAACAGGACGCCCCAAAAGGACTACCTGGACACCAAAAAGTTATATGTCATTCCGATCGCAAAATTCCGGAAAACTCGGTCTAATGGTACACGCGTCTACGGAAAAAACGAAAAGAGCGGGAAAAGTGGATTACCTCAATCGCTAGACCGAGTTTTCCGAAACCTTCCGATCGGAATGACACATACCATTTGTTTTTCCAACCGGAATTTCCGGTTTTTCCGAGTAAATGGTAAGCACCCCAGGTCTGATCTCGCTCTACCGGTCTGGATTGTCAAATAGAAAGGGCAAGGTCTTCGTGTAGCTGCACTAAAGTCCTGGCTATTAATATTTTTCTGTAAAAACAATACACATAGAACGACAATAGAACAATACTGCCAGGACTTTTGTGCAGCTACACGAAGACCTGCATGACCAATGGAAAGCTGCTCGAGAATGTTATTGTTAGTGTACATAAAATGACGGTCTTTGCGTGTCTCAGTCGTAAGCAATGTTATCTGCATTTTTCTCAAACTCATTAATAATTCATGAGGACAAAACAAAGGAAATCACTACCGTGAAGGAGGTTGGGATACGTGATCTTAATTAGCATAAAATTAGGCCAACTTTAACCTTGAATTTCTTCAAGAATTATTACTGGTTTGAGAAGCTAAATCAAACACTGGAAAGATAGAGTTCTCCCTCCACTCAGTCAAAACACCTCAAAGCTTAATAAAGCTCGGTTGCCGCCTCGATTTTTTTTTCAACAACTCTTTTTTTTCACAACCCTTAATTTCTTGAAATATAATTCAGTTACATAAACCATCACAACTACAAGCCACCTCTAGATCTATATACACTGAACAATTTACATGCCATATTTCAAGATGTTTGCCGATTAGTTGTATACGTAAAAGTATATTGAATATATATGTAGTTTAATTATCGATGAAATATCTATATTTCTCTCCTTCGAAAAATTGATATCTTCACACCACACGTGGATAACATGTTATATAACGCTGGATACAAATTAAATCATATCTGACTGCATGGCACAACTTAGCAGAGCAATGCTAAAATGTACGGGTCTTTGTACTTAACCGGCTTAGCAACGGCTTCAAGTTTTAACAGACACGAGTGAAAAACGTATTACGCATGCTCAGTAAAATGGCGGGAAAATCGCGACGCGCGTCGTATTTCCGAAACATTACATTTTGGCGGCAAAACTATTAAATTCACGAAACTTATTGTTATAAATAGCGACTTAGTGCTCAGCTATTCACACTTTCTTGGTTTTGTTATTTTCTATGTCGGGTAAATTTATACGAGAGTATAATTCAATTTATATGTAAAGCGGTTTTTTTGCGTAGTTGTCGTATGAATACTTCACGCAGTTTCGCGTTGTTTAGAGATGACCACTGTCCTTGACAAAAGCATTAATTGTACAGGCTTAGCCACGATTCAGAAAACAGTCCGTACAATTCAAAAATGCTTCTATTGTTTCATGTCAACATTTTTTCGTGTTCTTGTTGATATTTGTGAATAATTTACATTGACTCGAGGCTAATCCTGTACACATGCGTCTGTTATCAATAAGTACAGCGGTTTTACAACGGGATCTGTGAACGCGAAAAGGGACTATTCATATACTGTAATTACCGAGCATGTTCAGTACGTGATCAGTTTTTCACCCAATTCAAATATTTCATTAGCACGTATGTTATAGTTCGGACTTAGTGAGTTTCCAAGGTTATATGTAAATGTACTTGAAGAATCACTTAAATTTCGACCCACTTTGCAAGCTTTTGTGAAAATTAGCTCCACACTACTCACCAAAAGCTGAGCAAATAAAATAAGTAGTTACGTCTTTACAGCAATTGTTTGTGTTCCAGCTGAGGACAAGAACTAGGAATCTATGTAGATAAGGAACTCTACAAAAAGAGAGGAATTTCATATTTACAGCATAAAGCAAGTGACTAATTACAGTGTGGACACGTGAACACTTCAAGTTTTTTTTCGAACTTTTTTTTCCGAACTTTCTATTGCCTCACAGCCTCTCAAATGCAGCATTGAGTTTAAATACACTTAGTGATCAAAATAAATCATTTTTCTGATCAATTTGCTCAATCGATAATTTATATATTTGTGTTAGAAAAAAAGTGTTCACGGTTCGAGTGTCCATACTGTAAAGCGCGGTTATGGGTCCTTACATCGTATGTTTTTCTTACAATTAACATTGCTAAACTTCCCGGAGCGACAAGTTCTTGTTAGCGACCAATTTTTGAGTCACAATGCATTCTCGTACCCAGAGCCCGCTCGTCATTTGGTTTGTCGCTGGCTCTGGGAAACCCTGTTGCTCGGTCGTCAAATTTTGACGACCAAGTCGTCAGAGCGCATGCTCATACTAAAGACCGCTGAGAGCGGGTACTGTGGAAGAGTCTACTGGCTACGTAGTGTTCACGTTGGTTTGAATATTCAAACTAACAAGTACACAAGTTTGTACATTTATCTTCGTGTAGCCGTTTAAAATCCCTTCGACGTTCATCACCGGTTCTTCTCTGGCTCTGTTGCGGTAAAGGCTGGACGATAAATACATGTTCTAATATAATCTTGCATGTGAACCTTCCTGTCTTCCGCTTTGTTATTGTTTCTCTTGAATTATAAAAATATTCCGGCTTTGAATACTCAAAGCGAGTACGATCGATTGTGTCTGTAGCCGTTACTTTACTTTTATAATTTATGTATTGTTAGATCTCCCTTTACGAATTCAGATCAATTTATGTCTACACAGTCACTCTCATTTCCATAGCTTTATAATTCAATAACGGAATACCATTGTATGAAAATACAACCGTCGCTGTCTTTCCTTTCGTTCGCCTTGCAAGTTTGAATCTTTGTTGATCTCATGAACCAATCAAATACGATCAGTCATTGTTGATTTCATCAGCCAATGAAATTCGCTAAAATTTCAGGAATTCCCAGAGCCAGCGACAAACCAAATGACGAGCGGGCTCTGGGTACGAGAATGAGTCACAATGGTCCTAATTTCTCCGTACTCAATCATACAATGACGACTTCACATAACCGACCACCTTACCTGACAACAAGCTAGGTGGTCGCTTACGAGAGGTTCGACTGTATCTCAGTCAAACACTGTAATTATTACCTCTTGTAAGCGACCACCTCCCTTAAGCGACCACCTTACCTGACAACAAGGATGGTCGCTTACAAGAGGTACAACTGTATCTCAGTCAAACACTGTAATTATTACCTCTTGTAAGCGACCACCTCCCATAACCGACCACCTCCCATAACCGACCACCTTGCCTTACAACAAGGGTGGTCGCTAACAAGAGGTGCAGCTAGCTTTAGTTACGCGATGCGGTTGTTCGAGATGTGCTTTTCCTCATCAAACTAGCAAGTCCTCTGCGAAAGTCCCTGCAAAACCCATAATACAAGAAGGAATTGAGTGCCGGGTGAATATACGATGTAACCGCTACAGCTCTTGCCGTGATCATAAGTTTCAGATAAATAACAAGGTCTTTGATCTTTACGAAGCCCATGAACACATAGAGAGCTGTGTAAGGCAGCCACAGAACGACAAAGCTGATGATGATGGCAAACAGGAGATTAAGGAGGTGCTTTCGTCGTCGGCGCGTTTCTTGGCCGATTTTTCTGCTGACGACAAAAAGGCCTGCTTTTTTGATTGATAGGATGATCTTTCCGTTCGCAACGACGATGGCCAGGAAGGGTAGTACCAAGAAACTCACAGCTAGTACTATGGTGTGGACTCTCTCGTGACCAAAGCTACAGAGAAGGAGCGGCCATGACACTCCAACAGCGAGCACCCAAATCACAAACACAGCCGTAAACTTCAGCCTCTTCTTGTTGCTTGTCTTCCTTGCAGCTGCAAATGGCTGACAGATTGCGTACCAACGTTCAATGCTCATGGCAGCAAGAGAAAACACGGCGGCACCGTAGCAACTGAAGCGAATGGTAATGAGTGGCCTGTTCACTGTGCAGCGCATAGTGTTGGATCTCTTCTGCTCTGCAGTCAGGGCAAGCTGCAACGTTTCGCCTGCAAAGTTCACCAACGCATACAGAACGTCAGCAACAGCTATGTTCAGGAGGAAGACGTGGGCCATTCCATGGATTCTGGGATCTTTGAAGATTGTCATGATGATCAAACAGTTGCCTATCAAGGCGATGGCCAGTAGAACGAAGGCCATTGCTGTAAAGATGGGACTCAGTGTGGAATTGAGTTGCATGAGCTCCTGAATCTCTAGTGGTGGTGGCGGTGGAAACACACGACATGTGACAACTCCACTGATGTTGAAGCAGTTGGGGAAAAGGTTTGAAGTAGTATTGTTCATTTTGACTTCTTCTCTCTCTTCTCTCTTCTCTCTTCTTTTCCAGTTGTTCTCTCCCTGGTGAAGTCGAGTTTTCAAAACTCAGTCTTTCTCCTCAGTTGCAGATTTTATTTTCTGACTTTTAGCTTCTTTAAATAAGGACTTTGTCTTTTCTGGGCTGTCTCTTCCGGGAAGACTCTCTGTCGTTAATTCTTCTAGCTTTATTCTTTCCTTGCCAAAGCTAATTCAATCTAGCTCTCAGTAGAATAATATTTTAAGAAACGAATCTCTCTGTACAATTGAACCAGAAGGAACCTACAATGCTTAGTCCGGCCTTCAGTTGTTGTCTTTTCCTTTCAGTGTCGCAGTTAAAACGTTTCTCTCCCTGGTAAAGTTCAAGACACTTCAGTCAAAAAACGACCGACCTCTCAAACTCTTCTTTCTCAAACAGCTTTGCTATCTCTTTCTAAATGGTCCTCTCCGTAGCTGCAAGCTTTCCTACTGAGATTTCAACACCTGGTAGCGGCTTTACTGACCACAATGTTTTGACATGCACACGTCCTTTGAGGCTTTTCAGCAAATGTTGACACCTTTTCTTCTGAAATACAAGATGTAATTGAAGTTTTGAGATGATATTGTTTCATGAGATCAGTGTGATAATTGTACTTCTGTATCTAACATTAATAGTGCAATTTCAGCGTTTGAACTCCTGTGGCGACCCTTCCGGCGAACGCTGTTGACTTGACGGCAATTTGAAATTTCAACTTGTGAAAATTTGGGTAAATAAGAGAGGTGAGTTTTTCGTAAAGATGATGGAAGCTGTATCAATGCTAGGATTGTATTTCGGTTACAGTTATCTGTGCAATCTGCTAAAGCGCTTCATTCACATCATCGTGGTATTTTACCATACCGAAGGCAAAACTGAATCAATTGAAATAACGATTGTATATGTCACGATACATATAATCTAGCTTTTGTCAACAGCGGTGAACCCTGTTTATTTAATACAAAAATGCAATAATTTTTTTTATTAGATTTTCTCTCGCTCTTTACTTTTTGCTTGTTGTTGAAAGTGGAATCTTTTGTGCAACTTTGCTACAAAAGTACCTAAATTAATGAGCTTAGTATCTAAAATATATTCGAGATTTCGCAGTTCCATCATATCAATTACGCGTACTTCAAATGTTCCAATTCAATTTCATATTGAATCCTAGCTATAATCAAGCTTAATTACTTCGTTTAAACTTCTAATTTCAACTAATATAATATCATTATATGGCCCCGACATTTAGTGGGAATATTTTTGGGAACGCCATATTGTTTGAAAGGGCATTCTTTGAGTCAGAAACTAGTTATAGGATTTTGCAGATTTGGTTTAATACTGATATTATTTGAACACGGCTCTTGCGCAATCTTCTTGAAGAAAACTTGAAGAGGGATACATGATTGAATCGGTTATGTTTAATGAAAAATGGTGGCCGTGAAAAGAAAAATTAAAAGTCAGTTATAACTGCAAAAATCGGTTGTTTGGCAAAGAGATATATCGCCCTCAGTGTACATATTCCTTTTCAGTCCCACATCAGAAACGTTTAAGCTCTACTCAATTAAGCCGAATCTACACGAGCAAATTTTCCTTGACAAGTTTTCCTTGCCACATGGAAGACTTGCTCGAGTAGACGACAAAAACATAGCCAATTTTTCCTTGTCAAGGAAAAAACTTACTCGTGTAGATGCGGCTTTAACATAAAGTCTATGTCTAAGTAATTTGATATTAATTATACTTCTTTTGCATCGATCGCGGATTTGGAAATAAAAAAGCTGTTGTACATACGTGTCCGACGACGCTTCGTTCTTCATCAAATAAATCAAAATCCGCTTAACTCCTAAGCACCGAATTACAGAAATTACTTTATGAACTAATCTAGCAGTCTTATTGTTCGTTTACGATATTCGCTTTTGGAAAATTACGAATACAATAATAAGTAAACACGAAAAAAGAATACTGAGAAAAATAACTCAAATATACAGAAAACATTCTGAACTGAGAAGAAAAGTTTTGAAGGCAGCTTTGAAACTGATATGAGGATGAACGTTAAAATTCCCCCGCGCACGATATATTTTGATTTTAAAGTTGTTTGAGTGTTTTACATTCTTACTATAATACCACCAATTTATATTCACAAAGTTCATTGTTTAATAAGTAAACTAATTTAAAAAGCCAATAACCTGAGTTAGAATTACTCATGAAAGATTCGGCGCGAGCGAATATTGAATCTTTCTGAGCCATTTTCTGGTCTCAAATTTTCCAATTATTCAATTATTCTGACGGGGAATTTGTCGTGTCATTGATTATATCTCAATTCCTACTTAAATTTACTTTAGACGAAAGTAATTGCGATATTGTTGAAAACTTAAAGTCCATTTTATTGATTTTGCAAGAGAATTTTTGACTTTGCTTCGGATATGAGGCGACGGGTTTGTCAAATTACCTTTTCATCACTGAAAACAACCAAAATGGCAGACTGTAGTTCTCACAACTAAACGAAATAATAATGACAAATGAGTTGAATTTCTCTCAATTTGCGTGGAAATGAGCTAGTTAAAAGCGGTAGTTACAAAGTACATTAATTACGGTTGACATTTTGGCCAGGTGAAAGATTTCTTGAGACATATTCTCGAGAATAATGTACGTTTAAGTTCGTATTGAATCAAGGAACATCAAGCAATCGTCTTTTTCAATAAATACGTTGGGCAAAAGTGCCACCATTTGTCATAACTTTGTTGCTATTTCTAGCGGAGAATTGTTTTCAAAATTGAGCACGTCGCTGACCAAATGAACTTTTTTTTCCCGCTGAGTTTAGTTCAGAAAATGATAAACAAAACTGTGGCTAAATTCATCATATAAATTGACTACAGCCAGAGTGTGAGTGTCCGTTTTTGAATACTGAGGACTGCATAGTATATTGTGCACAAGATAGTATTCAGTATAAACGTTTTTGGTAAGAGTATGTTAACGTTTACACGTTAGTTTTACTAAGCGCTGTTGTTTCAGCTTAATTGTGTTTTGCTTCTAAAATTTTAAGACTTTTTTTACCGAATTTCTTCGCACAAATAACACATCTATGTTCAAAATAGCGCTGTATACGAAGCGTGCTCTACCGCAAAGCAAACACACTGCAAAACAAAGGCACACCTGCATCGATGCTGGACCGTTTTTCAGTTTCGCTATCTCCAGTGAACAACGAAAAACTTGCCATTTCAAGCACAGAATTCCAGCGTTTGTTACTGTTTGTGCCGGGCGGGACAGAATAATGAAATCTGTGAAGAAGTGTATGTTCAGTCTCTCAGCTGAGGAAATAAAGGCAGTGTTCTTTTCGAGAAGCTTGCTAATGGTTGCTTGCTAATTGTCGAGACTTTAAGTTACGTAATTCAATAGAAACAGCTAATTCTGCGAAGTATTTAACGTAGGCAAGTCAATGAAAACATCACTAAAAAGTTAGAATGAAAAACCTTTGTGTAAACTGCGGAACGAAAGAATTGCATTTATGCGATGAATTTTCACTGATATTCACTCAGCTCAGAGAATTTGGGTTAAAATGTCAACAACTCACCATTACAAAGGCGACGGAAGAGTTTAGATTGTGAAGCGTGAAATAATATACTCACAGTTCAAATACTAAAACTTAGAATACAATATTATGGAGAGTAAAACTTAGTGCTTATATACACTTCAGTGATATCTTCCACAATTACACATAAGCAGGATCCATGCAGTGCACTTAAAAAGACCTCGATTCTAGAAGATCTAGCCGGATCCGTAATGAATTGTTTGACAACGATTGCCGGTTTGATTTCTCTAGCTGTTGACTTAGGCGCAGAAAGCTATCAAATTAAAAATATTTGCAAGTCAAAATGTCCGAATAAAATAAATACATTTTTTTTTCTTTTGTGGCAAGAGATTGTCCAAAAAAAAAATTCTGTTGCTAGCTATTGCTTTTGTAGATTTCGGAAAATAAATTTCTCAATTGGTATGTTTGAACACGAGTATACTTACATGAATGTCATGAAGTCTGGACATTTCACAAGCAACTGAACGTAATCATATAAGCGCAAGCATAAGCGCAAGCCGTATAAGACTGAGACTTTGTCATGCATGTGTGGAAACTCTCTGCAGAATCGTGCATGGTACTGGATCTTTTATGACAACTGATCTAGCTTCATAATAAATCAACTTTTTCTCTTCTCTTCTGACGAGTTATACTATCAATACATCAATATTTATAGCCTGGTTAACTGATGTGACAGATTGACAATTTCCAGTAAAATTAACCGACTATTATAAAGGGTTCTGGGGGCGTTGTCCTGGTCATAAAACTAAATATTTGGTTATCTAGGCTACAAGGCATGGCTAGTCCAGTTCCGATAAGGAAACTATTCAGCTTATGAAAAGGCCAAGTATTATCATAGATTAAGAAGATCAAGAGATAGCTTAGAGTTCGTGTTTAGCGTGCTTGCGTTGGTGAGTTTTTGCGACACAGTCTCAGATTATGCTTGCGCTTATGTTTGTGTTATGGGGCACAATTGAGCAATTCTTTTATCAATCTTAAAATAACACAGATCAACCAAGTATAGTAAACATAGGTTATGAGCCCGCGCTAGAATCTCAGGCAAATTACCAAAGCCTGTCAGTCACGTACGTGCTAATCATCTGAAATTCTTACGAAGCTCTTTAAAATTACATACTGTTTCTGACCTTGGACGGCCTTAATTGGACTTTGGATGATTTCCTGGTCGTGAACCAACATGTTTACCTAAGTAAATTGAGCGACCTCCCAGTGTGACTAGGGTAAGCGCAAGCATAAGAGACTGTGTCATGTAAAACAACTCACCAACGCAAGCATAAGCGCAAGCATAAGAGACTGTGTCATGTAAAACAACTCACCAACGCAAGCATAAGCGCAAGCATAAGAGACTGTGTCATGTAAAACAACTCACCAACGCAAGCATAAGCGCAAGCATAAGAGACTGTGTCATGTAAAACAACTCACCAACGCAAGCATAAGAGACTGTGTCATGTAAAACAACTCACCAACGCAAGCATAAGAGACTGTGTCATGTAAAACAACTCACCAACGCAAGCATAAGCGCAAGCATAAGAGACTGTGTCATGTAAAACAACTCACCAACGCAAGCATAGGCGCAAGCATAAGAGACTGTGTCATGTAAAACAACTCACCAACGCAAGCATAAGAGACTGTGTCATGTAAAACAACTCACCAACGCAAGCATAAGAGACTGTGTCATGTAAAACAACTCACCAACGCAAGCATAAGCGCAAGCATAAGAGACTGTGTCATGTAAAACAACTCACCAACGCAAGCATAAGAGACTGTGTCATGTAAAACAACTCACCAACGCAAGCATAAGAGACTGTGTCATGTAAAACAACTCACCAACGCAAGCATAAGCGCAAGCATAAGAGACTGTGTCATGTAAAACAACTCACCAACGCAAGCATAAGCGCAAGCATAAGAGAACGAAAACAGGCTCCTTGCCTCATATTCTCAGCTGACATAACGCCTCCGATCTACTCAAGCCGCAAAGCACCGTTTCCCTTGCACCGCTTTAGTGAAGCCATACCTGCTTTCTGTTTCTGAACGCTTCAAGTTGTGCTGAATTAGAAACTAGAATTCCTAATATAAGTGTAGTAGTTATTGAACTCGTTGTTTGATTACTCAATTTATCGAACTGAAAAGCCGCAAGTTTTGTTCGTGTAAGCGTTATACTTTAATGTCAACTCATTACTTATATATATACAAGTTCAAAACGAAAGTTTATCCGGTTCAAGGCGAGTAAACGAGGGAAGAAAACTCATTGAAAAGATAACGCACTAGTTGCGCTGTCCTAAGAAAGGCCTTTTCAATTCCAGTTCATCATCGTCAAACTGTGAGATAATAGAGTACGCTTCATAATATTTTTGCAAAACGTTATGATTGAGCTAGATTGCTTTAACTATACTGTTAAGTGTTCCTGTTTACCAGAAACACACAAATAGACTTGGTTGAAAGCCCTGGCTTACTCTCCTAAGTTGCATCATGCACACTATATACAAGAGAGCTCTCGTCACAAGTGGTCGTCCTTCGCACAGCTGCGTGCGCTCGAGTAAACAGATTTACGATGTTCCTGGCTTGCGAGACAGTATCTGTTAAGGAAGTATTCTAGTGCTGCCCACATGCCGTAACGTGGGCAGCACTAGAAGTAGCAAGAAAAGCAAGAAAAGCAAGAAAAGCAAGAAAAGCAAGAAAAGCAAGAAAAGCAAGAAAAGCAAGAAAAGCAAGAAAAGCAAGAAAAGCAAGAAAAGCAAGAAAAGCAAGAAAAGCAAGAAAAGCAAGAAAAGCAAGAAAAGCAAGAAAAGCAAGAAAAGCAAGAAAAGCAAGAAAAGCAAGAAAAGCAAGAAAAGACAGAAAAGACAGAAAAGCAAGAAAAGCAAGAAAAGCAAGAAAAGCAAGAAAAGAAAGAAAAGCAAGAAAAGCAAGAAAAGAAAGAAAAGACAGATGGTACCAGTAAACAGGAACACTTAACGAGCCACGCGTACAGTAACACACAATGCGCTAACAAGCCCCCTGTAACGTCCTCAAAATGTTATGATTGCCTGACTGCAATTTTCGCGCAGCTTGAGGGGATATCAACGAAAGGCATACGCTCTCGGGAAGTTTCAAATTCGGATTTTATTTTACCGAAATTAACGGCGGGCCACATGTCCGAGCCCTATAATATATATATACATATATACTTTAAGTAATAGTCCATGCAAGAACAAGGCCGCGACTGAACGCAAAGCATGGTAGAATGTCTACACTGATTTTCTATTGCTAAAACTAGTGATCTCGTTTAAAATCGCTCAAAATTGCAAATAAGAACATAACATAAGAAGCAAATGTATGTTTATTAACGTGATTCCCCCCCCCCCCCCCAGTTTAAGCCAAATTTTCTTTATTTTTCTACCAAAAAAAAACACTAAATAAGAGCTAACAAGTGCGTATATATAATTACTCGGGCTTCCTTTGGAATGCCTGAGTTATAAGATGAGCCGTCACAAATCGACAACTGGGTGCAACAGCGCATGCGCTTTGTAAATTTGCTGTACTCGATTAATGAGGGCTCGACAAGGCTCGGCCACATGGAATGAATGTGTCCTCAGTCACGGTAGTTAGTAGCAGCCCCACTATGAACTCAAGCATGATAAGGCCTGGGTCAGTCGTCTAATTAGGATAAAACTATTATTTTTGTTACTTCAATGCTATTAAAGCTTTATAGCTGAAACTTGGTCAACAGTTATTGGGTTATTATCGCATATGGTTTGTCACGTGACCAAACACGTGATTACAGATGTATAAAAAAATTAACTTAAAATGGGCCGATTAGAGACTTGTTTTAGAAGAACGAAAATTGTGTCGATAAATCAAGTTTGTAAATGTCTTTCAAACGGCTTTGTATGGATGTCCTTCATTTTTGGATTTCGAGAAAATCAATAATCAATATATTCGTTGCTGAGTCACGTGACCTGTTTTGTCATTTATCTCCACGTACAACAATCAATGGGGTACATCCATACATAGCCCAGTTTGAAAGACATTTACAAATTTCATTTATTGATACAATTTTCGTTCTGCTAAAAAAAATCTCTAATTGGCCCATTTTAATTTGAAAATTTCAGAAATTTCTGACCACGTGCTTTGTCACGTGACACACTATTTACGAATTTCTCCATACAATTTTCAAGACTTCTCGGAAATGAAGCTTTTGGCAAAGTATTACTAACAAGCCTTGAATAGTCTTTCAGTTACAAAAAAAAACTATGAATTTATGCTAATTAGGCGTCTGACCCAGGCCTTAACATGCTTGAGAAACAGTCTCTCAAACAAAATTGTACTTTATAAAATGCATGCAGAAATCTCTGTGATCGATTGGAAACCCATCTTTTTTTCCGAAAACTGATGCTTGCATCGTATTAATTGTCCATGTCGGAACAGACGCGATGCAAACCGCTTTAAATCGATCGCGCAAGGCATCATGGGCTCGGAGTTTGTCCCACAATGCCCCGTCTTGTACAATGACTTCATACCTTCCAATTAATTTCACTGATGCAAACTTTTGTTGTTCAATGGTCTACAAATTTTATTTATGTTTCACGAGATAAAATTTTACATCCTTTGAGGAGACTTTCATTTAAATTTATACACCACAGGAAACCCAACTACTACTTACAAGTGGTAATAGCGCTTACAAGAGGTAATAATTACAGTGTTGGACTGAGATACAGTCGAACCTCTCGTAAGCGACCACCCTTGTTGTCCGGTAAGGTGGTCGCTTATGGGAGGTGGTCGCTTACAAGAGGTAATAATTACATTGTTTGACTTAGATACAGTCGAACCTCTCGTAGGCGACCACCCTTGTTATCAGGTAAGGTGGTCGCTTATGGGAGATGGTCGCTTACAAGAGGTAATAATTACAGTGTTTGACTTAGATACAGTCGAACCTCTCGTAAGCGACCACCCTTGTTGTTAGGTAAGGTGGTCGCTTATGGGAGGTGGTCGCTTACAAGAGATAATAATTACAGTGTTTGACTTCGATACAGTCGAACCTCTCGGAAGTGACCACCCTTGTTATCAGGTAAGGTGGTCGCTTATGGGAGGTGGTCGCTTATGAGGTTCGACTGCGCATTCTTCATGTAAATGTGCTTACTGAATCACGCATTGTTTTGTGGTTTTGTTGCTTCGGTCTCGACTTGGCGGTTCGTGATAGAAGGGGCAATCAGTGTCATCACAGATGGCAACGGAGTGCGGTTTGCGCATGCGCCGTAATCTGAATGAATTTCGTTTACTTTTTGCGTGGCTGTGTGTACATTTGTTTGAGGCTGACTTATCATCTACTTTGTCTTCTTCTTTGGCTTCAAATACTGGTGCATCAACTGTGTCGACGTGTTCATCAACTAAAGAAACGATGAAGTGTTGAAGAACTTGTATAATAGCAGACGTGTGCACAGTATATAATTATTGATATTCATCACGGTCATCATCATCATCATCATCATCAATAGCCATCATCATCATCATCCATCGCTATCACCATAATAATAATAATAAATGAAAACTTAAAATAAATTTAAACTTTTAAAGCCTTTTATTTATTACAATAATAATAATAATAATAATAATAATAATAATAATAATAATAATAATAATAATAACAATAATAATAATAATAATAATAATAATAATAATAATAATAATAATAATAATAACAATAATAATAATAATAGTAATAACCATAATAATAATAATAATAATAATAATAATAATAAGTTAAAAACAACTTAAAACTCACCTCTTTAGACTCTCCTTCAAGTGAGACTCTGCATTATTGACTTTAATTTTTTATATATGTATATATATTTTATAACATCAATAACTTTATTTTTATCACATATTTATATTTATATATAGTTGTTATTATTATATTATTTTCTATATCATATTATTATTATCATATATATTATTATATTATCACTCTGTAAAGCGCTATTGACATACCATGAAATAGCGCTATATAAATAAAGATATATTATTATTATTATTATTATAATAACATTAATAATAATAATAATAACCATAATAATAATAATAATAATAATAATAATAATAATAATAATAATAATAATAATAATAATAATAATAATAACAATAATAATAATAATAGTAATAACCATAATAATAATAATAATAATAATAATAATAACATTAATAATAATAATAATAACATTAATAATAATAATAATAATAATAATAATAATAATAATAATAATAACCATAATAATATAATAATAATAATAACAATAATAATAATAATAATAATAATAATAATAATAATAATAATAATAATAATAATAAAACAATAATAATAATAATAATAATAATAATAATGACTTTATTACATTTCCATAGAAAGAGTGGCTCTTCATCTGTAATTTACACTAAATAATAATAATAATAAATTAAAATATAGCTAAATTTACTATTTAAAAATCTATGAGAGAAAATTATAACTGTTAAACATTGGCCTTATTCTTGAAATACTTTTTTACTTGAGTTTTACAATCATTAAATACTACAGAGTTCTTTGCAGTAGAAGGTCAAATGTTATAATTATCACCACCATCCATCATCATCATCATCATCACCATCATCACCACCATCATCATCACCATCATCATCACCATCAACGTCACCATCACCACCATCATCATCATCACCACCATCCATCATCACCATCATCATCACCATCAACGTCACCATCATCCATCATCACCATCATCAACATCATCACCACCATCCATCATCATCATCACCATCAACGTCACCATCACCACCATCATCATCATCACCACCATCCATCATCACCATCATCATCACCATCAACGTCACCATCATCCATCATCACCACCATCATCATCATCACCACCATCCATCATCATCACCATCAACGTCACCATCACCACCATCATCATCATCACCACCATCCATCATCACCATCATCATCACCATCAACGTCACCATCATCAACATCATCACCATCAACGTCACCATCACTATCACCACCATCATCATCACCACCCATCCATCATCATCAACGTCACCATCACTATCACCATCATCATCATCACCACCATCCATCATCATCATCACCATCAACGTCACCATCACCATCATCACCATCATCACCACCATCATCATCATCACCATCCATCATCACCATCATCATCACCATCATCGTCACCATCTCTATCACCATCATCGTCATCATCATCACCATCATCACCACCATCCATCATCACCATCACCATCAACGTCACCATCACTATCACCACCATCATCATCACCACCATCATCATCATCACCAACAAAATCAAAAAAAATAAAACATTATTGCCCCGACCTTCACGAATACTCTCAGACATGCTCCTCAAAACGGCTCGACGCTTTAGTTCATTCCTTGAAAAATTCCTGGTGAGTCGTCTTGGCCTGAACGGCAGATCTGTTCTCTTAAATGGTTTGAACTTCAGAGACTCGGTAGCTAGGAAGAGTTGGGCTTCCTGTGGTTGGAGAAACCACACCAACTTTTCTTTATCGTCAGAAAAATGAATGACTTCGTCTTCTACTGTCGAGATGTCCTGGAAATTTGGAAATCATTTTAATACTGTATTTGTGCGGGCGATCTTGCGGGATGGTCTTGCGGGACGCGCACAGGGCGCCCAACATTATACGTTACTCAACACAGGGAACCCAGCATAATACGTATTAATATTGCGCGCGCGCTGACCACAGGAAACCCATCAAAAAGACGCCAATATTTATTTATTTATTTATCAGTTTAGTAGCCTCAGATGCAATGGTGGTCTTGCGGGACGGTCTTGCCGGAAGCGCACAGGGAGCCCAATATAATACGTATTGCGCGTGCTCTACCACAGGAAACCCATCAAAAAAGACGTGTGAAAACATATCTCTTTTTATCTATTACAGGAGCTCCTAAGCTAAAGTGGATTAGGTTTATTCAGGGGGGGGGGGGTAGCGAGGACCCAGTAAACCCAGGGGGGGGGGGGGGGGGGGGGGGGGGGGGGGGTGTACCCAGAAGAAAAAAGTAAAAAAAACAACAACAAACAAACAAAAAGAAACAAACATCTTTACCAAAAAAATGTAGGGGGGGGGGGGGTCCGTGCCCGCCGTGCCCCACCCTCCCTACGCTAGTGGATCTATTGTCTTCGTTCAAGAGATACTCACGTTATTTACTTCTTTGGCTTCCTCAAACACCTTGACGGCGGCGTGCGCGATGTCCTGGAAACGAAATCACAACTTCAATCTACTCCACTCGTGTTTTTCAAAAATGCAATAATAAATTCCAAATTGCACTCGAAACCATATGAATACCAATAGAAATTGCACTGCTCTTAGCCAATCAGATTCGAGCTGTTCTCTCGTATCCCCCCCCCCCCCCCCCCAAAATAAAAATCGCCCAAATTAATCCAAAATTGCACTTGAAACCATATGAATACCGATACAAATTATACGGCTCTTAGCCAATCAGATTCGAGAAATATAATTACGCACGTTGAATACATTACCTCGAGTGTACACATTGGGAGATCGTTAGGAGGTGCGGCGTCATGGGTCACGTGCATGCCATCGTCATCATATGTGACGTCATGAAGACTAAACGAAGGCTCATTTGAGTGCTTACGGTGTCGCCACGCACCAGTGTGAGAATCGAAACAATACTAAGAAAAATAGAAAAAGAAATGATTTTGTAGTCAGTAGTCGGAGAGAAGAGGGAGACTGGGGAGAGACAATAGATGGGTTCATTAAGGGGGAAGGAGCTATTAAGGATCACGAAGGGATTTTAGTTTGACTTAGATACAGTCAAACCTCTCGTAAGCGACCACCCTTGTTGTCATGTAAGGTGGTCGCTTATGGGAGGTGGTCGCTTACAAGAGGTAATAATTACAGCGTTTGACTTAGATACAGTCGAACCTCTCGTAAGCGACCACATACATAGACTACCCTTGTTATCAGACCAAGGTGGTCGCTCAAGGGAGGTGGTCGCTTAATAGAGGTTCGACAGAATTAACTCTTCACAAACCTGTGGTAAGAGCTTCCATCCATGGGTAGCTACCGTGTCGACAGCCTCGAGTACGTAGTGAATCGTGACGTCATCCATGAAATATGGCAGGTTAATACGAGCAAAACCAGGTCTATAATTAACGATATTTATCAGGAAAAATTCATTGATCGTACATGTCCATGTACCCGGGATCAGAATGGGATCAGAATGGGATCAGAATGGGATCAGAAGGGGATCAGAATGGGATGAGAATGGGATCAGAATGGGATCCGTTTAACTGAGTCAATACAAGCCCGGGTATACTGTGGTTCTTACTTCATGATTTCCAGCGGCTGTTCAAGGGCTGCATCTTTCTCTCTGCACAAGAGACAATAAAAACTCAAGTTAGCGGTCAGTGGTAAGAGGAAAAAATATCAAATATTTTTCTCCCAAAGAAAATCGCAAATATGACGTCATGTTACGTCACACGTTACGTCTGAAATGGAAAAAAATGACGTCGTGTCGTGACGTCATTTACCACGTCATCGCGTGTCATCATCTTACCCATCGTGTTTCACGAAAAACCACTTGAACTTCATCGCGAGAGACTCGCTCATTCCAAGCAAGTCCTGTAAATTGAACAGATAAAACAGGAAATGACGTCAGAAACATTGGGATAGCGCATGCGCACAAAAGGCAATGTCAAACAGGAAGTAATACTAATGATAATCAACGTCATGTCTATTTCAAAATAGGATATGACGTCATGACAACTGAGTCAATCTCGTACCCAGAGCCCACGTTCCTCCTGGTCAGCACCGAACAGGAGAAACGTGGGTCCTGGATACGAGATTGACAACCAAGTAAACAGTGTTGCACATCAGTGCGCTGTAAAAAAAAACCCAAAACAAAACGGAAGTGACGTCATCGGTATGACTTACAAACGTACCAGAGCGTACGGTCCTGCGCATGCGCAACCCCCTCTAGCTTGGATGCCGTACAGGTCATTGAGCAGCGTCGAGACGAAGTTGTGGTGCAGAAGTTTCCCGCTGTCGTGATGGTAGACGATGAACGAGAAGATCGGGAGGCGGCGGGCTTTGTCACTTCCTAATATGGTCAGGTTGCGGTTTTTCTTCCAAACTTTGAATGCTTTTCTGTATCGACAGAGTGAGACAGACAGAGAGTAAATTAAGGTTATTCATTCTCGTACCCAGAGCTCCACCGACCGAGGAGCTCTGGGTACGAGAATGAAGGTTACTAGGAATTCAAGCGATATCAATCTGTACGTAGCTTGACATTGAAAAAGTAGGAAGGAAAGAAGATTTTTTTTTTTTTTTTTTTTTTTAAATAATTTTATTAAAGGAAAGGAAAGAAGATATATAGAACGCTAGGCAGGGAAGCAATTTGGAAGGAAGGAGAGAAAGAGGTAGGGAAGGAAATGAAGAAATTAAGAAGGAAGGAATTAAGGAATGAGTAAAGGAATTGAGGAGGGGAGAAAATAGAAAGGAAGGCAAGCAGACAGGAAGGAAGGCAGGAAGACAGGAAGACAGGTATGAAGGAAGGAAGGCAGGAAGGCAGGAAGACAGGTATGAAGGAAGGAAGAAAGGAAGGAAGGAATGAAGGAGAAAATAGGAAGGAATGACTCAGAAAGGGATGGAAGGAAACCCGATGAAGTAAGGAATGAGCTCACGAACGAATGAAAACTGAAATGACTAACACAAAATGTGCGTTCTTACTGGCAAAGTTCTTCTTCTCTCTCTTCGATGAGTTTAGATCCAACACTCTGTTAATTAGCAACGATGGACACATCAATCAAATATGATACATGGCAGAACGGAGTTACGAAATTGTTTTGAGTTTTTGACTTGATTAAGGCACTATTTTGAGTACTCGCAAAGCGCGGCTTCGCTCTCTATCAGTCGAGAAGTGGAATGCAAATACCTGTTTTAGTTGGAACACCATCCCAGCCCTGATGGACTCGACTATCGCTGGTGTGCCACCCTCTTCTCTTGTCTCGATATCCTTGAGGTACAAATGGGTGTCGCGAGTAACCTGAACATGAAGACATTTAGTGATAAGATGTTTGTATTCATCATAATTATCAGTTTACCATCATCATCATCGCCATCAACGTCATCATCTTCACCATCATCTTCATCGCCATCAACTTCACCACCACCGTCAACATCATCATTACCATCTTCACCATCATCGTCATCTCAACCATTATCACCTTCATCACAAGAACTAACGTGATCATCATTATCGACATCATCAGAACTACCACCAACAGACTAGCTATCATCATCATACTCGTCGTCATCATTATCGACATCATCATTATAGCTATCATCATCATACTCCGTCGTCGTCATTCTAATCGCCATCATCACTATCACCATTATTCATATCATCATCATCTTCAAAGCTGGAGAGAAAACTTACGAAGAGTACTGTTCAACAACCACCATTATCATCATCATCATCATCATCATCATCATCATTATCATCATTATTCATCATTATCATCACATTATGATTATCACCACTGTCATCATCATCATCATCTTCAACGCTGGAGCGAAGATTTACAAAGAGTACTGTTCAACAACCACCAATATCATCACCATCATCATCATCATCATCCATCATCTTCATCATCACATTATGATTATCACCACTGTCATTATCATCATCACCATCATCATCATTATTCATCATTATCATCACATTATGATTATCACCACTGTCATCATCATCATCATCTTCAACGCTGGAGAGAAAACTTACGAAGAGTACTGTTCAACAACCACCATTATCATCATCATTATTCATCATCATCATCACATTATGATTATCACATTATGATTATCACCACTGTCATCATCATCATTATCTTCAACGCTGGAGAGAAGACTTACGAAGAGCACTGTTCCGCCACCACAACCACCGGGTATTGGGTTTTTGAAAACATGTTTCTTTGCGACGAGGAGTCCTGGGAACGAATCAGAAAAGATTGAATTAAAATAATCCTACCACAGGCAGCCCAACCATTTCTTCTGAGATTATTCGCTGTGACGGGCTTCCTGTGGTAGAGCGCGCGTGATAAAATATTGGTCACCCTGTGGAAGAGCGCGCGGGATAAAATATTGGGCTTCCTGTGGTAGAGCGCGCGTGATAAAATATTGGACTTCCTGTGGTAGAGCGCGCGTGATAAAATATTGGACTTCCTGTGGTAGAGCGCGCGTGATAAAATATTGGGCTTCCTGTGGTAGAGCGCGCGTGATAAAATATTGGACTTCCTGTGGTAGAGCGCGCGTGATAAAATATTGGGCTTCCTGTGGTAGAGCGCGCGTGATAAAATATTGGGCTTCCTTTGGTAGAGCGCGCGTGATAAAATATTGGACTTCCTGTGGTAGAGCGCGCGTGATAAAATATTGGGCTTCCTGTGGTAGAGCGCGCGTGATAAAATATTGGGCTTCCTGTGGAAGAGCGCGCGCGGGATAAAATATTGGGCTTCCTTTGGTAGAGTGCGCGGGATAAAATATTGGGCTTCCTGTGGAAGAGCGCGCGCGGGATAAAATATTGGGCTTCCTGTGGAAGAGCGCGCGCGGGATAAAATATTGGGCTTCCTATGGTAGAGCTGCTTACCAGGTGTCCCAGGACCGCCAACAAATTTATGAGGTGAAAGAAAAACTGCGTCCTTATACCTAGAAATAACCATCATGATCAGAACATTGGGAAAAAAATATTTGATTTTACTTGACTATTCGTAATAAATTACCAGATAAGGTCCCTCAGGAAAGGTACAATATATCACAGGGGCTCAAATGTGTCTCTAAATATAGTGCCATTGGTAATTGACCCTAGTGTAATAATGTACCATGATACTTTCTATGTGAACAAGGCGAAGTCACTTTTATGCAAAGTACCATTTTTCAGTGGGGTTCATATCTATGGCTAGATATAGTGCCACCGTCGCCCAGTACCACACTGATAATGCAAAGCATTTCGCTTTATTCCAAAGAAAATAAGGATAAGGTCCCATATAAGTAACGTACCCTTTTTCAGAGGCGTTCATATCTATCTCTAAATATGGTGCCGCTGTCGCATAGTCCCAGAAAGATAACGCCCCATACTGGTGGCACATCTCGGCTACTGCTACTGTGTCCGTTAAAATACCAGTGACATTGGACGAAGCAGAAAACGCGGCGTATATTGTGTATCCAGTCTCCTTGTATTTCTGTGGATCAAAATAAATATTGATGGGCTTCCTGTGGTAGAGTGCGCAAATAGGGCGCGGGCTCCCTGTGCTTTACCATGCGTAAGAGCACAGGGAGCCCAATATATGTCAACAGCGTCTTCAGTGCGCTCTACCACAGGAAACCCATCGTTCACCTTCAGGGAAAAGTGATTAATATATAAATCATTTTCAAATAACGAAGATACGCTTCACCATTGTGCGCAATATTGCTGCAATATGATTGCATGCAGCATGCGCGCGTCCACCCCTGCAGTTCCTGTGACCAAGCGTAGCAATTTTGCGTTGGCAATTATAGTTGCAGCATGTGTGCGTCCAGTCCTGCTGTAATTGCTGTGACCAAGCACATTGTTATCTTACTTTTGCAATATTGCGCTGGCAATATGGTTGCAGCATGCGCGCGTCCACCCCTGCAGTTCCTGTGACCAAGCACATTGTTATCTTACTTTTGCAATATTGCGCTGGCAATATGGTTGCAGCATGTGCGCGTCCACCCCTGCAGTTCCTGTGACCAGGCACATTGTTATCTTACTTTTGCAATATTGCGCTGGCAATATGGTTGCAGCATGTGCGCGTCCACCCCTGCAATTGTTGTGACCAAGCACTTTGTTATTTTACTTTTGCAATATTGCGCTGGCAATATGGTTGCAGCATGTGCGCGTCCACCCTGCAATTGCTGTGACCAAGCACATTGTTATCTTACTTTTGCAATATTGCGCTGGCAATATGGTTGCAGCATGTGCGCGTCCACCCCTGCAATTGCTGTAGCCAAGCACATTGTTATTTTACTTTTGCAATATTGCGCTGGCAATATGGTTGCAGCATGCGCGCGTCCACCCCTGCAGTTCCTGTGACCAAGCACATTGTTATCTTACTTTTGCAATATTGCGCTGGCAATATGGTTGCAGCATGCGCGCGTCCACCCCTGCAATTGCTGTAGCCAAGCACATTGTTATTTTACTTTTGCAATATTGCGCTGGCAATACGGTTGCAGCATGCGTGCGTCCACCCCTGCAATTGCTGTAACCAAGCACATTGTTATTTTACTTTTGCAATATTACGCTGGCAATATGGTTGCAGCATGTGCGCGTCCACCCCTGCAATTGCTGTAACCAAGCACATTGTTATTTTACTTTTGCAATATTGCGCTGGCAATATGGTTGCAGCATGCGCGCGTCCACCCTGCAATTGCTGTAACCAAGCACATTGTTATCTTACTTTTGCAATATTGCGCTGGCAATATGGTTGCAGCATGCGCGCGTCCACCCTGCAATTGCTGTAACCAAGCACATTGTTATCTTACTTTTGCAATATTGCGCTGGCAATATGGTTGCAGCATGTGCGCGTCCACCCTGCAATTGCTGTAACCAAGCACATTGTTATCTTACTTTTGCAATATTGCGCTGGCAATATGGTTGCAGCATGCGCGCGTCCACCCTGCAATTGCTGTAACCAACCAAGCAATATTGCGCTGGCATATGTTGCAGCATCTCCACCCTACTGTAACCAAGCACATTTGCTTACTTTTATATTGCGCTGGCAATATGGTTGCAGCATGTGCGCGTCCACCCTGCAATTGCTGTAACCAAGCACATTGTTATCTTACTTTTGCAATATTGCGCTGGCAATATGGTTGCAGCATGTGCGCGTCCACCCTGCAATTGCTGTAACCAAGCACACATTGGCAATATGGTTATTGTTCTTACTTTTGCAATATTGCGCTGGCAATATGGTTGCAGCATGCGCGCGTCCACCCTGCTGCAATTCAAGCTGAAAACGTTCAATTGCTCGTAATGTTGCACCGTGTGTTTTCATATTAACTTACTTTTAACGAATTCTCCAACATTGACATATTGACAGTACCCAGTTCGTTATCTTTAATTCGCTCAATCTGAAAAATAACAACAAAGCGGACATCTGAGATAGCTGTGGCAAATACATTAGAAGAT